>LGAG01000114.1:185090-240132 GCA_001278395.1 Lerema accius
CTAAATAATGGAAAATGAGTTGATATAATAATGTATAGGTACTAATTACTTAGAACTTATATTGTACATACATAATTTAAGGTTAAAGTACATGTATCTTTAGATACCTATCTAAAATTTTCTTATAACAAAATTATATTAAGATTTGAACAATTGTAAATCCGTGATATTTAAGTTTGTATTACAATTTAATTCAGAATAAAATTATGTATACCTCGTTTTTTTCGTCGTGATATAAAAGTTAAACAATCTTGGCACAACTTTTGTTTATTTCATTAATTTAAAAAAATATTGAGAAGTATACAGAAATTTATTTTAACATTAAATGATTGTTTATTCTTTTGTTTTTTTAAATTTGTGTCTATCTTATTTTTAAATCGATAATTACATAAAAAAGACAGTGTAAGATTGTTTACCTTTTATATCACGACGAAAAAACGAGGTATAGATTAAATTCATCTGTTTAAAGCCGAAAACCAAAGATTGTTGTAACTTAAAAATGGTTTTGTATAAAAATAAATTGTAATAATTTCAAATATTTTTGGACGTTTTTTTTAACTCTATGAATACTTGAGGATAAAAAATAAATGTTATTATAATATCATCGGTACACTTTAGCATTCGATAATTTTAAATTTACTTTGCTTATTTAAATTCAGTTAATTTAGTTTTGTACATCACCTTATTAAGGATTATCACAAATTAAGAAATTTCTAAATTTCATAATATATTAAGTATTAATTTCATGTTTCCTTTTTGAAGCTCAAACTAAATTTTACATCCCATAATATTGCAAGGGTTTAACCGCAAAGGGCCCTTGTAATCTCCCCTGGAGGTGAGTATGAGGAAAACAGGTCACAACACTACACAAGGACGTCTTAAAAAGTAGGCGAGGCAAAATTTTTTGCTCAACTTAGGTACATAGAACTAGCATTGAATTTTATTTACATTAACCTTATCGAATTTAGTCATATATGTATTATTAGGACTATTCGAATATTACGTAACGTTATAAAATGTTACGATGCGTTACATAGGTGGAAGACGGGGTCCAACAACGCGTTACCTACGTAACATTTTTTTTTATTACTAAAAAAAACTAGGAAAAATAATTCTTCTGATTTAGCAAAATGGTAGCAAATTCACTAAATTATTTGAAGTAAAATTAAAATTTTGGGTAATATTATTTGTTATCTTTTGTTGATTTAAGGTTATTATAAAGACCGTTCAATTAACCTAAAAAAGCTTTTACTGAAATTGTTGTTGAACAAAAATAATTATTTGTAATTTTCGTAATGGAAACAATAGGCAGCAATAATTTCAAAATGATAAAGGACATACAAAGGACGTCTTTGACAAGCTTTTCTTCGTTAAAAGACATTTTTACCAACAAAGCACCTGCCATATATTTTTAAGGTAAGAAAGAAAAATCGCTTGGTAAAAATAATAATCTTCCTTTGTTTTTCAAGCCCTAGAAAATGGAAACAGCTGTATTTACGATATTTTTACATTACAGTTAAAACGTTAATCAAAATTGGTACACGTTAAATTAAGAACAAGTAACAAACCAAATATTTTAATTTTGATTAAGGGTGCTTTCCACCATCGCTGCGCGCAAAGTTTGTCACAAACTAATAAGCCTGTAGTATGGATAGTTCTTTCAGAATATCCGTAATAGGTATTGCCGGCCTTCAAATATCCCCGGTGTAATCGTGCAACTGACGCTTCCCACGTCGCCAGAGCCATTTGTTGAATTTATAGACTTTTTAACGTAGCAACGGACGCAGGTGACAATAATAGCCCCTTGTAATGCTATTAGGCACTAGTCTTGCGATAACGTGTTTTGTTATACACCTATACGCATCTTGGCATCTTTAGAGATTAAGGTAGATAAATACTTAAAGGCGGCGTAGCAGAACGTGTCGCGTGAAGATCTTTTAAACAAAAAAGTATTTTGGACATAATTTAAAAAGATAAACGGCTTCAACAATGGTGTATCTAAGCTAACAATAGCCAGTACCGATACGTAAAAATGTACCTATTATTTCCACAGTTTAATAACCGTTTCACATTTTTCATGCTAAAACAAAAACCCTATTCAAAAACATTATTTTTTTTATAAGTAGGTATTTCTAACAACGTTCGAACGCACTGATGAAAAATTTGGCCAGTGTGAAACGAAAATATTTTTCTGATAACCACTCAAATTGATCCAATCGTATGTATTCGCAATTAAACAATAATACGCCGTTTACAAATGTTTTTCGCATTTCACCCTCTAAAAGGAAAAAGTAAAATTTTGGTTTATATTTTTAGGACGGAATGGAAAGGCCCTTTTCAGAACTGAAAAATGATAAAAGTCGTGACATTTTCCGTAATGTGTCGTTTGTGGTAATAAATCACGTTTCTCACTAATCAAAACTGACTGATTCATTTACGTCTTTTACATTCGAATGTGTAACTGGAATAGTAATTCCATAAAAAGTATTTTATGAGTTCAAAATTTTGTTATTTCATACGAAATTTGGTAGCTAAAACTACCTGTAAAGATTAGATATTAATGTAGGTAAGTATATAAGTTTCAGTGCGTTCGGATCGAGCCATTATTTATTGCACTTAAATAACCCTTTATCAAAATATAGGCAATATCCGAAGGAAGGTCAACCAAAATCTGAGAGTCGTATTAGAAGTAATGTGTCTCATTATCGATCGATCTCGCACAAAGAAATACCTTCTGTCGGTATATTTTTCACAGTTGTTATCTCTCTTCATACGAATAAGAAACCGAAACCAATTTTGACACCAGATTCGTCTACTTATCAAGCGGGGTAAAATGTTACAAAAGAAAACTGATAAAACTTAAACCTTCCCGAAAGTCCCTTTTCCTCATATTTGTCTGTTTATAAAGTTATTTATTAAGACTACTTTGATTTATTTTTGTGATGCTTAAACATGATTAACTAAAGATATAGATTAGTTATCTACCTTTTTATAGCCATTCGTCCTAAGCACTCAATAATCATAAGTTAATTTCGTGAAATTCTTATAATTTTTCATTAATTGTCATTAACCGTTAATGGGATTTTTTATCTTTATACTCGACTCACATAAAATATTGGAGTTGGAACTTAAAGACATTAATGGATAAAAATGCTGAAATTTATTTGCAAAGTGAGTTTCAGCGATTCCAACGAACTGTCTGGAACTAACAGGCGGCCCGATAAATGGGAGTTGTTACGGTTTTTTAATTGTATTGTGTCTCGCTTGAGTTTTCAACAGTTTTTGCTATCATTACGGTATTATAACTTGCCGTTGCAAAACATTACAATATTTTATAGTTCATAGTGATACAGATATTATTAACATGATCGCGTACTTTCTTTATTCACCCACATTATTTATTAATTATTTATTTCATTTATTTTTTCTCTACCCACACGCTACACTACAAGTGTCATTAATGTATCGTTTATCGTGAAAAAGTAAAGTGAACGTGTCCACGAATAACTTTTGCCAAGTCTGTGTCAAGCTAAGTTGCTGCTTCACGTCAAGCCTACTGCTTCAAGTCAAGCTACTGCATCAAGTTAAACTTACGCAAGGAGGTAAGCCAATAAAATCTTTACCATTTTTTTTTATTAATTCTATCAAAATAAGGGTACCTTCTCCAAGGCACCAGGTAATATGGTGCAATTTGGGACTGGCACAAAATATAGATTAGCATAATGAATACCCCTAATATTAAGATGAGGCAAAATTGTTTGGTCATAATAATAAATAACCCTTCCAGTCCTGACTCTAAATTTAAATACCGATGTTATTAAACATCTAAAATCGAATCGAAAAAGGAGGCATCACGTAGCGCGCATTAGAGCTGGTCCTCTCCAACTGCCTAATGGCTCGAATTGTACGTGTCTCCCTTCCTCATGTCTTTCGAATTAATAATTAAATTAAAGATAAAATATAAATAGGTGCTGAGGATATAAAACACGAGTTATATTCCATTTTTATTATGTCTTTGTTCTATCAACATCAGATAATAATTTAGCAAATTATTTTTAGACTGTTCTTTTAAGTATCTTACCTACGTTCTTAAGTTTAATTTCTACTGAACCGAGGGAGCGTAATTGCGTAGCTGAAATAAGCAGAGTTGCGTAGCAGAGTTGCGTAGTAGAGTTAAGCAGAGTTGCGTAGCAGAGTTAAGTGTAGTTGTGTAGCAGAGTTAGCGGAGTTGCATAGCAGAATTAAGCGGAGTTGCGTATTAAAAATAAGCATAGGTATCTACAATACAGCAATACGAAACTTTATTTACATCTTTTATTTACAACTTTATTTCATTCTTTTTTACATCGCACTCGCGCCACTACACTTCAAAAGTCATATTTGATACATTTTTACTCTTAACCGTGTATACGTTCTACGTATTGAAGTAAATAATTAAGTAAAAAGATTTCACACTGTCTCACGAAAACACTTCACATTAAATGGTTGTTTTCAGCGAAGAACCCTTATCGTCGTAATTGAACTAGCTAAGTGATATATGTGGTAAATTTAGATTATTACGAGGGGACTATTAAGTTGTTGGGATAAGAACACACCTGTGACTTGTGTAAATTTATTTGTAGGTGCTCGGGTCCAGGATAATAATGGTCATTTGTTACTAAGCAGACAGTTTGTACAGTGACTTACCGCTTGAGAGTAACATTAAGAGAACTAAACTGCTTCAATGAAACAAAGAGAGTCAAGATTTTCCGAGACTTATGTGGGATTTAAGTCGTTATTATCTTCATTAAAGTTCTGTTGAACTGTAGATGTCTCAATATTTAATTTGGGTAATATTTTTACAAGTTATTTGATAAGTGTGATTAAGTTTATAAAAACTCCTTCGTATAATATCTTTAAAGTTTACACATTAGGTACCAATATATTGATAGGTTGCACCATTATTAAGATTCACTAAGGGAAAATAGGTGGCAAAAATGTGCAACGAAACGTTGGTAACAGCCTATAAGACAAGTAGGCAGTAAGTACATAAAACAGACTTGTATTACACAATTTTCTCCATTTAAAAGAGTTTACATACTACCCTCTTCCGTCTTACGTCTTCGGTAAGGGTTGAGCGCTCATACATAAAATATGTGGTGAAATAATATTTATTTAAATGACTGCTCCCTCGAGGACTCGCCCTTAGCGCGTGAATATTTCATATATTACCTGTACCTACCTACTTTAACATTTTAAGTAAACCTTTTTTGAGTGCGGTTGAAATTCTCTTGTTAAGTAATTATGATATTACCGAAGACTTAAGGTAACGTTCTTAAAGCACACGACTCGCCTGATGGTAGGTAGGTACGTATTGACTGCTACATAAGGACATTAACAACATCAAAGACGACACGAACGTCTATACTAGATAGGTAGGTACGTGTACAATAGAAAAATAATGCTAGCCTAAAAGTAAAAAAAATCAGGATAGCACCATTAAAGTGTGCATACCTATCTTAAGGGTACGTAAGTACCCATACCCCTAAATCAAAACCATTGGATGGTCTCACGAACAGACCGAAATTCAAAACCTGCACGCCAATCCAAACATTTTGTACCTACGTATTAGAAATCAAGTCACTTGTTTCGCTGAAGATAACATGGCAAATTCTGGGTGTCTTAGTCCATATAGTCATTTTATTACAGAAATATAATTATTATTATTATATAAGGAGTGTTTTTATTCATTGATTTCAAAGTTTTCTACGGTTTCTCGGCCCTCCAATTGGAAATAAATTTTCCGGGACTGATTGATTAGCCCTAAAGCGGCCCTGACGGACCCCTGACAAGAAGTCGAAGATTGGACCAAACAAAGAACACAAATTGATTAGGAAACTTACCAAGTTTCGATGAAATTTGAGAAATAATATTATATTGTTTGATTCCCGTGGTTATGTAGGAAACATGACGACGTTATTGAAATTTTTATGGCGGTTTGTATTACAATACAATCGAACAAACTTTGGTTAAGAGCATTTTGTTCACTTTTCAATTACCCCTGTGAGCCATGAGGAAAACTGATTTTACCCCGTTTTTAAAATGTTATCAAAACAAACAATAAATTTAACAATCCTAATAATTAGATTCTTCATTACCCCCATAAATTAGCTGATATACCCCCGGGGGGGTTAGTGCCCCAGGACTAATGATAGGAGTAACCCAGAAGCTATTGATAAATAATATTTTCTTCTGTCAGCAAAATAATAGGTACGTGAGTTACAAAGGACTCCGCTTTACCAAATTGCTGAACGAATACCATTGTATTTCTCAATACCACGAATTTATTTCAAAAGAAATATTAACATGAATAGTCTCATTGCGAAACAAGTGGAATGATTAAGGGTGTCGTCCGCATCGCAATTTTGGTGCAGTAGCCACGATACTTGCATACAAATTGTCTGGACAGGCTTAAATTACAATCTTTATTACTTACTTTCGTAGCATTATGCATTATTATTATCTCAAAGTTGTGTAGTTTGGTGCATAAAAAAGTACCTACCTAGGTACGTAGGTAACCGTATAGTATAGCTAGGTACCTACTTAAGGGTACTAGAATCAAGACAAAATATGGATCTCTAACTTCTTATAATCTAATACTTCGATATAAATTTTAGTAAAGTTTTATCTAACGCAGTTAGATATAATATAGGAAGCGTAGATTATTTTAACTACTACTACCTACTCACGATTTTCGTGAGTACCTACCGATTTTCGTGAGTACCTACCGATTTTCGTGAGTACCTACCAATTACAATTATTAATGTAATTTTTACGATAAGTTAAATTAAAAATGTGTGTTTAAGGTGTGTCATAATTTTATAATTGCCAGACTATTTAGGACATACTATTACAGTTTACAGATGTGTCGGGTAGGTAATACAAATATTAAAAATAACACTAACGCGATAGTTGTTACTATTGAGTTGACCCATGTTTTTATAAATTTAGACAGGTACACAAAACTATCAACCTCACAAACTACTGTAAACATCATTAGATTTAATTATCACAGTAATTGGTATGGTAGATCAAAGTTCTCCCCTTAATTAATATTCCCAAGAGAAAGACCGGTATTCAAACTGGATTCTAATCCTTAAGGCAGTTAGAAAACTTATTTCTGACTTAGTGACCTCCCTCGCGAGTAGCGTCATCTATTAGAACTCTAACGAACTCTTATGGTCCTCACTTTACCCTACAATGTAAAATTTTACTCGCATCCTATGATGTAGGGTGGTTTTTGGATAATCTTAGGGGATTTCAATGGAAAAAAAAAACCATATCATGAGATTTATTTTATTCTGTAAAATTCATAGCCGTACACACTTTGACATAGATAAAAATAAATGTTAACAGAATCCATTTACTTTTAATGAACATATTTATCTCCATTCAAAATGTAAATGAATTGTAACATTTATTTTTATTTCAGCCATAGACAATATAAATTGCATAGACACTGGTCTGAGATTCTTTTATAACTGATACCTATTGCATGTTATCTTAATACTTTTTTTTTATTTTTAATGGCGATTTAAAAAAAAAACATTGCTAGTATTTCCATTAATAATAATATTTTATTATTTCAACTAGTTAAAGGCATTCGATGTATACGTATTTTATAATATTCTATAATTCTAAGAGATTAAATAATAATATTGCTATTCCTCGATGAAAATAATTGGCTGCGAAAATACATTTAATGAAAAAATATTGCAATTTATCAATATGTACATACAAGCATAAGTACAAACATCTATTCCACACATTACAATACAGAGTTTAGGCCGTTATTTGACCTGTTAAAATTATATTACATTAAGAATTATTATGCATTACGTAAAGCTATTTGTTCTACATACAATTAGCAATAATAATTTAGGTAAAATAATACGATTCGTTAATAATAATAGTTGGATTTTGATATGTCTGATGAAAGTGAACTTTTTAATTACATTCAGAGTTGGATTCTCTTATCTTAATACGAAAATAAAACATGTGTATAGAGCATTACATAATTCAAAAACAACCCAAAAATAAAAAATAAACAAACATAATAATATTTCCATAATATAATATGTGCGACTATAAAATCGTTTGCTGTGGCTGACAAATCACCGACGTAACCGCTATATCTATGGGCTTGAAAATTTGGCAGTTAATATCTTTTATAACTAAGACGTGGAATAAGGACTGTTTGGGGCATTCAACCCGTTAGGGTGTAAAACAGAGGATGAACGCGTGTTTCAAAGTCTGTTAGACTTAAAGTTAGTCTTGAAAATAAAATTATGGCTAGCCATTCGGTTATATATAAATTGTGATGGATTACTGAATTTTGAATATAAAAAGACAGTGTACATGTGGTTGTCACTAAAGTCCTCCTAAACGGCTGGTTTACTTGTAATAACTTTTTTATGAGGTAGGTATTTGAGACGTACCGAGTATGGTTTCGAGTCATAGTTGAACCCGGAAGCTGGTGCTGATGCCGAGATACTTCAAGGGACCAGACAAATTATTTGAGTTATTGAAACGCCACCATAGAAATAGCTGTCCCAAATGATGACCATTTACTAAAGATAAATCAAAAGGTCAGAAATACCTGATGTGGAAAACTATAGGATCAACCAAACTATGAAAGACGAAATATGTGGCAATACAACATGTAACCGGTCCTATAGTAGGATATAAAAGTTTTCTATCTAATTCATACAAAGTTAAAATCGCTTGACAGATTTAAGTGAACCTCTTGATTGTAGTTTATATCACGTGGACCATCCAAGGAAGGTTTATTCTGACAACACGAATAAGTCTCTGCAGGATAACAGGATAAACAGGTTAAACTATAAGATGTAAGCGTAGAATCTACTGGATAGATTTTGAGGAACATGGCATTTTAAAAGATTATTATGGGACCAACTCTATCATACTTTTGATCCCGAAAAACGATTTTGTTCTAGCAGGTTAACAGCTAAAAGTTAGTCTGTTTTAAGTTTTTTAATTCCAAACAATATGTTTCTAACGTTTCCTCTACGTTGATGAAAGTAACGTTAATATAAAATCAATATAACGTCAAAAACAAAATAGTATATAACCTTACGGGCGTGTTCATTAAAACATGGGTTTACCGGAGCGAAACGAGAGCGAGCCTCTCATAATTATAACGTCAAATAATCATATGATTTTTGTATAGCTATTACATAATTACACGTCATGGTATTTGGGATACAGTTAATCAGTGGAATGTTTCCAGTAATAAATTGAACAAAATAAATCTTATTCAAATGAGAACAGAATTCGAAGTTTGTCTTAAACCTAAAACACTGTAAGAATATAATTACTACTAATGTAGTGAATTAGCTATATTTGGAATAGCTAAGAACATTAAGATTCTATTATCCTACTTAACTACATTTTTATAATTATAACATAGGATACATACATACGTATATATAACATACACACAATATATTGTAATACACAGTTACATACACATATTATGTACGTAACTTATTATATTATGTAAATAAAAATCAATTTAATTTGACACACTGAAGAACATAATACGTTTAAATTCGAGCAATATTCAATGAAAAGTACATCAAAAGTCACCACTTTTTATGGTAAAATATCATTATCACTAAATGGCATAAATATTATAGAAACTGTAGAAGTACACACCAAAATTATAGTTTAGTGTTCGTTTCAAAATTTTAAAATAAATATTTTCGAACATAAACTTTTATTGCCAAAATAAATAAAAAGCTAAAGAATATTCTCAAAACAAACGACAAATAGCCAGTATAATATTTTGTTAATATTTCATTATAAGTTTTCGTCATGATAGGAAACAAAAACTATTATAATAAAATGTATGTATATCTATATAAGAATGTATTTTGATTATAATTTTAATCATTAATATAATCTGTATAACTTACTTAACTAAAACTATAATTACTTTTTGTAAAATAATTTTCACTTGTTCGTTTTAAGCTAAATGATCAAAACAAACAAATAAAAATGTAACTACATAATAAGTGTAGATGATTAAAGTTTTTTATTGTAGGTGTACGTATTCACACTACTTTTAGAATACAGCATAATATTTTATAGTCACGTTAAAAAACCATAGATAATAATAATTTTATGGATGTTTTTTTAACACTGGTTTTGTGCATTTAACGAAAACGTAAAAATAAATTGGATACGAATTGTAATTCCATTCTTGAGATAAAAATGATTTATTTCAATAATACCATAATGGTTAATATTTTAAAATTATTTACGTAAGATACGTAGTTTTGCAATTTTTTTTAATAAACAGTAAAGATTGTTAATGTTAAAAGCTACTGATTATAATATTTATTATAGTTTAATAATTTCCAGTGGCTAATAAGGCTGCTAATATAATCAATGAAAGTCTTTGGGAACTTTACTATTAAACCATTCTACCAAAAAATAATTGCTCGCCAGTTTATTCAGCAATTATTCGCACATTGTTTAAAATAAATTAAAATAATCACTAATGGGTCAATCTATATTGCCGGGGCACAAATGACCCTAATTCGGAGTATTTGTAAATTTGCAGAATTGAGGCCCTGGCCTTAAAGGCCAATCCTATATGATTGAGTATTCAAATATGGTAAATAGTAATATTGCATTTACTTAATTAGTTTACATATTTGTTCAACGAATTTACAAAAAATATAAGCACTGGTAATAAAAATATTTTATAATCTCACGTACCCATTTGAAAACTTAAATATTAAATAATGGTGAATAACTTTCATTTATGATTTAGGTATATAGTACATGGAAATGAGTAGTTCTACAATAAGTTCTATTCAGATTACAAAAAGAAAATTATAATCTAGATATTTGTATTTAGTTTTTAAAATGTGCAGAGGAGTTTCTTTTTTCATTTAGTCCTCCATTTCAAAGTACCTTAGCAAAATGGGGGTAACTTAAAAAAAGTATATACGTGCGTCATTCTATGTACCTATGTGAATAATAACTCTAAATTTGAATTTCAAATATAGACAAAGCTTTCCACCTTAAATCATCTACAGCTACTTAATAATTCAATATTGATTGTGAAGACTAGTGTAAAACTATAAATAATATGATTAAATCATAAAATAAAATTGATTCATTTTCAATTGTTTATTAAACTGGTGTGGTTACATTAATATCTACAATTTTTATTAATGCTAATAAATACTCTACACAAATATAAGATCGAATAATAATTTACTTTTCTGTTATGATAAAAAAAATTACAAACTTAATGATTATGCTTACTGTGACAATTTTATTATGTCATTGATTTTACGTTACCTAAGGAAAGTGGATCTTCTCCTTAAAATACTATAATTCATATACACAAATGGTTATATCGTAAGATATAAGAAAAATTTGAAACATTACAAAGATCATAATTATAAATGTAAAATAGAGAAAATAAATGCTTCATCAATAAAAATAAATGATTAATACACATCATAATTTACTATCAGTTTTGTAACTAGGATATAATAATTTCACGTATTATGTCATTAATCATTGCTCTACTTAAAACTAAATTATCATGAAACTTTTTAATACTTTTAATCTTAACTTGCAAAGGTATACGACGCAATAATATATTAATCCTTTTCCAATATTAAAACTGTATTGAGCGATTCTCGTTTGGAGATAATTTCTCAACCAAACGTATCATGATGATTATTATAATCATGATGACGTCATCATTGATCATGATCGTCATAGGACATCACATATTTTAGTATATCCAGTGGCTTATAGAAAAGAGAATCAAACCTCAATATGGTCGTCTGGTATTGGAGGATGCTTTAGTTTCTTCGGGTTGAGTATTGACGGTTTCTGTGTGCGTGTATGCCACACATACACTTTGGTACAATTTTCTGCAAGTGGTTCTAATTCTGCCGTCGTAGTAAAATATTTAAGTATTTCGCTTTCCTGAAAACGACAAACAAATATGAATTAATATTTAGTTGAGAAGTTTCAAATGAAATGAGTGTATAGAAATATTAAATGAAAATAATCAGTTTTTTTAAGTACAACTTTATTTTGTTATATTTTAGTGGTTACTTTCTAATTTTAATAAAGTACAAAGTTAATGTACGAGTATTTTTTTTTTCAATTTAAAACTCATAAGCGATTATCTGTTTAAGTTTTAATATCGACAATATTTTTGTCCAGACTGGTTAAAAATATTAAAAAAGACATATATACATTATGTATAAAAATACTACTGGAATCCACAACACAAAATCAATGAAAAAAAATGTGGTTTATAAATGTTTACAAAAACAACTTATTGCAGTCATCGTTAAATAACTCCGCATATTAGTAAACAAGTGAGGCATATCATAACAATTTAAAAGTGAAAGTGTGTATCAATATTAACGCTATTGCTTTCATTTGCTTATCACTCACACTCGTTATCACTTCAATAGTTCCTGTCCTAGCGATTTGTTATCAAATACTAAGAGATATTTCCGTTGGCTGTCTATTTAAAACGTACTTTGCTATTTTGTTAAACAAAAGTTTTTTTATTGAGTTAAAGATAAATCCATTTACCAATTGCGAAATTACATCATTATAATTACGATAAGAATCTTTAAATAGAAACTGCGTAAATAAAAGCGCTCATAGCCCAGTGGCTTGCGTCAAGTTGCGTCGATCCTAAGCGATTTCCAAAGTAAAGAAAATGCGAAAAATTTTGGACCACTTTTCAAAATGATACAAGCTCACATGTGTGTGAGATTAGGTATATTTAAATTTTACATTTAGAAAAGGTGCAATCAAAATGCACACTACAATTCTACGTTTGACACATAGACTTATCAAAATTAAGGCTCTATTGGCAATCACATGATGTTTACATTGACATCTGCCAAACAGTATATCAAAACAATGTAGGTACTATCTATTGTTTCACAAGTCGACTCTAAAATCTATAGTTTTAGTTCATTTTGACTACTGATCGAGTACTTTAATTAAAGAAAATGCTCTAACTAACCTGATATCCTGATTGCACTTTCCTCGAGAACTTCGCTTCAGGATGATCAATGAATAGTGTAGCGTTGATGGCGAAACCAGCCATGTCTATTGGGAAGGGTCTGAAAGGCTTCCAAACTGCATTGTATCCTGACACCTTGCCATCAGTGACTAGTGGCATTTCCACTCGCATGCCTCCTACGATTCCCACTGGCCAAACACCAACTTTCTTGATCTTCCGCATCTGTAATAACCACCAAATTCAAAATCAAAATCATTTATCTATGTTGGTAACACTTACCTACTTATTTATGCACGTCACTTTTTAAATAACCATTTCGGAAATGTGCTTTCAAATGTAGGAAAAATGGTTAAACAATCGTAAATATCAAGCTTGGTATCATGTATGTAATATTTATTCCCTTATCGACAAACTTAAAGAAAACGATAACTTGACGGTTGAAAAAATTACCTTTGCAAAAATGTCGTAAATTTCGAGATTTTTGGATTCTTCGGAAATTCAATTTTTCAATTATTGATGTACTAAAAAGTAGCGTCTATTTTAAATTTTATACTACCTATTTTGTTATGTTATAATGTAGCTTTTTATACATACATAATAAATAACTTTAGAGATTCTAGAAAATAACATAAGTTAAACAGAAAACTTACAATCTAAGCGAGATACGACCTGAAAATCTAAAAATAATTAAGTGAAAAAAATTTATGTTTCATTTGAGGTCTCAGTCCTAAAGATTTCATTTCAACAGAGAAATATTCAAAACAGGTGATGAAAAAAATGTTTATTTGTTAAATATCTGAATAGTCGCGTATCTGAACAATGTTAATTATTTAAAACAAACACTGCAACCGATAAAATACAAACAAATCGTATTACTGATACTGTCTAATGAAAGACTTCACGCGTTGATAAAATTACTGTTTAAAATAACTAACTTACCTTGAAGTCTGCAAAGTAGAATTGACATATTTTTAATATGAGTCATAAACAAAATAAAATATGGAGGGTAGGAAAATCTTATAAATACGACATATCATCGAATTACTATTCAGTTGATTTATATTTAAAGCAATGCAAATTAATTTATGATTAATTTTAAATTCAGACATTATCAATCAAGAATCTACATTTAAATTTTTACACTGTGGGGCTATGAGTCTTAGAAACTAAGAATTCTCAACTCTAATAATCCCTCTAAAGACAATACCTATAAATTCTTCTTTTTTCGGCTTTATATAGAACATATATACCTCTATATATACTCCATCTTAATATTTATGAGGAGCTTTCTTATTCAATTTTATTTTGATACAAATATGGTTTCATAAAACCAAAACAGTAGCTTACCTCATCAAATACTTTGAGTGAATATGTATTGTCGTCGTCCATGAAGTACACCACTCCTCTCCTATCGTCAATATTGAGCAAATGTTCCCGGAGCCAGTTCAAAGCAACATTTCTTTGTTCCACTCCGCTTGCCTGCAAATATTGAAATACTAAAATATTTTTGTCATTTATTGGACTAACAATTTAGTTATTTGGTTTCTGCATAGATTTTGAATACATTTGGCTGCCACATGCTTAAGTTTTTTATTTATTTTGTAGTTTATATGAAGAGGGTTGTGGGCAATAATAGAGGAGGATCATATAAGGAGACCCATTTAGTTAATAAATTAAGGCCTTGCTGTATTTTAGCATAGCAAAGATACTTATAATTTATTGGTGTTCCAATAATTTATTTTGCGATATATTTTTTTATATTATACTGAAACCTAATAATTATAATAATTTTGAAATAACATAACTACGAACTGGGGCACAGATGAACATTATAGATTTATTGTAACATACAATTAGCCAAAAATAACAATTATTATGTTAGCAATTTTGAATCAAAATATTATGTCAAACTTTTTAGTGTTTTATTAACTGTCAAACAAAAATTAATTTTGACAAAATACCTACGGTAAAAATCATTATAATTGATACAAATATATTTTTAAAACAACACAAAGACATAAATAAGCATATAAAAAAAGTTTAAAACATTTAGTATTTTTAGTTTAAAATATTAATATAGTATGTCAAGAAAAGCCAATCATAGTATATTTAAAATTGTTGAACATACACAATACCAACTAGTGTTGTATATTCCTGTTCTAAAAACACAAATATTGATATCCATTCCCTGAAATATGGCATAATTTTAATTACTTAACATAATGATAAAAAAGCACACACAAATAAACCAATTTACAAATTCAAAACCAATTGTTCTTACGATAAATAAGGTTGGATCTACACATTAAAATTCAATTGTACAAATTGTACGTGTTTATGTTGCATAGAAATCCCGCAGGACTTTCAAATCAATTATGTAAATAATATACAGATAACAGAAATAGTCTAGCTGTTGAGAACTATAATATAAATCTTAATATATAAAATACAGTATACAAGTTGTTTGTCTCTGAACTCCTCCTAAACAGCTGGACCAATTATAATTAACGTAAGATATATTAGCGGGACGAGCGTGGTTTCGAGTCACAATTGCACACCATAGGTAGTGCTGATGTCGAGATACTTCAATGGACCAGCCATACCATTAGTTATGGCAATATTGCCATAGCAAAAGTTGTCCAATATGATAAGCATTTACTAAAGATATACGAAAATAACATAAAACCAGACAAATTGAATTCACGCTATGGTTCCTTCTCCCTATGGTACAGTAGCCGCACCTAAAAAGGGTTCGTCCTGGCTTAAACTATCACTGAAAACCACACCCTACCCGAAATGGCCATGACACAAACGATAACTAACTAGTACAACGATCCTTACAACCCTATCGCCTTCGAGAATCGATGCCAATCACCATTGATATTTACAGCACTAGCATTATAGTTGAATATTGCATGAAACATGTTGAAATTCCCCAGACTCATAATTGTATTGTATCTAACCATTTGTATATTTTATGCATTTAGGTAGGTACCTCATTTGAATTTCAATTTACAATCGATTGTGGACTTGTTACTGTAGTGATATGAAATTGGCATGAGTATTTATAAATATAACCAGATACTGTGCAGACAGTAAAATTAATTACTAATCTATTATTGTTTGGATGATATTCCTTAGCTTTTTACAGCACATATGAAAGCTCTCATGTTCTGGCTTACATTTCAGTTCATGTCCCTTAATTTTCCACATAAATTACTCTTGACTTTCCACTTTCATGTATCTTTAATAAATTCTCAATTGGACAACTTTTGTTATGATGGCATTTCAATAACTGATAGTTTAGCTGCACCTTTGAAGTATCTTAGCAACACCACCTACTAGGTCTGATTGTGGTCTTAAACCATATTTAATCCTTCTTAAACACAACAAAAATTAAAGGTATATAAAGATAATGAAAGACTTAATTACTTCAGTCAAGGGAAATATATTATAGACATCTCAGTCAGGTGGGGTGGTTAAGAGAGAAGTGTAAAGAATTCCTAAATTCCATTGGAATTTAAGGAAAACAAAATTCAGAAATGATAATATGCAGAATTTTCATTTCATTTATTAATTCTTTCTTTCAAAACACCCTTTCTGTCTACCACTTTATCATCATTACAGTAATTTTAATCATCAGTCCACGGCCATTTAGACATGCTATTAAGATTGTAAGATTCAATTCTTCCATTCAGTATTTTCCTTATTAAATGCAATGTGGCAGATGGAGGGGGAAATTTATGATAAATAATTAAGTGAACTCCATTTATTCCTTTGAAATTGGTTACAAATTACTCAGTGGGAAGTGGCAACTAGACTGGTGTTAGAACTTTAGCTATAGCTTCATTTTTAATAATATAAAAAGTCTTAAAACTTGAGTCACAATTTTATCATCTTTTATGCACTTATTTCATTTTATATGTATGTATCTAGGTATGTATGTAACTTTTTATTAAAATTTATGTGTATATTTTTATATCCACTCAAACCATTGTGAATCACTGTTTTGCTCAATAGTTAGCTGGGAGAGAATTATTTATGAATCAAGCTTGCTATTTGATCCATTATAATGTGTCCAAAAAGTTTAAATAAGTTAAACTTAAAAATAGCAAATACTTACAGTAGATTGCTTAGACTTATGTGTTTTCACATTGAGATGAGTATATTTTAGTGTTGATTCTTTGAGCAAGTTTGCTACTAATTTGGTTTTAGTATCCGAATCCTCGATGATGATCCAATGGAAATTCTTCACCAGTGTTAGTGTTTGAGATAACCTGAAACAAAATGGGCAATTACAAAACTCTAAATAGCTGCTCTGCTACATAAAAAAATAAAAACACTTAACGTAAGTGATATTTTACAATGCACTTGGCACTCCTAACGGAATATTAAAAGTTTGTTAGAGTGACTCATAAAATAGTTTTTTAAATTCTGAACAATTTATTGATTTTTTTTATTGTTTAGTACCTACTCTAAATTTAATCAAAAAGTATAAAAATATTTTAATGTAATTTTTTCTTTAGGACTACTAGGAATTATAGTCCTTTTGGAGTGGGCATAAATTTAGGTATATCGTAATTTTATAACACATACAGCTAAGATGATTTTACACATCTTTGCATAGCATTAGGCTAGAGCATTGCTGAACATCTGATATTTAGCCAAATTACTATTAGGCGTACCTTCTTGGCACACACAAGCAATATTCTCATAAAAGAACTATAAATACAACTGGTATTTTAATAGCATCTAGGATTAACCGTTACACAGTAGTCTCTTATAATTAACCATCAATCTGACCTTGCTTTGTGTAGGTGCAATTAAAATTATAGTTTTAACATACTTTTAATAGCTTTTGTTGTTATGGATACTTTGAACATGATTTTGGCCAACCTTGAAATGTCAGACCAATTTAAAATGTTGCATACTCATTGAGGACTGATTATATAACATACTATATGCACATACATATAGATGCAGTTATATAACATACTAGTTTAACAGTGAAAGATTTTTTTTTAAGATGAGACAAAATCACTTCAAAACATTCCCTATTTATAATATTGCCCTAGCCAAATGCCTTTGTAAAACTAGGATTTGAAAAAGGAAATTATTTTTTTAAAGATATTATAAAAGCAAGTTTCTCCAAATACTGCTATTGCCATTAAAACCTACTAATAATGCTTGTTCTGATTTCAGGCAATCTTGGCCGAAACAGGAGGAATTTTAATTTTATTTTGTTTTTGAACTCTAGGTAATTTGAACCTAATACTACCTTTTAAAAATCTTTCTCATAGATATTACAAGACAAACTTTTCGCTAAGAGGATTTCAACTCCATTGCCAAATAATTGATCAATGTTTAGCACTACTCTGTTATAAAACCAAGGGCAATAACATCACGACATAATTAATCGCTTACCTTGTGAGATCTGCCTTTTGAGCCAACCGCGCGTAAGTTGGTGTAATTCCATAAATTGTCGGAAGGTAAGAAACTACTTCAGGCGTAAACTGACATTGGAAAGCGGGTCTGCTATTAAAAAAAAACAATGCAACGAAAACCAACATTCCGAATGCTAAATATTGTTTCTTGATGACAACAAACGGCATTTTATTGTAATTGTGTAGTTTCTGGCACTGCACTATCTTAACACGTCCGTAATAAATTAATAAGACATGGAAAGCTGCATCACACTCCAAGGTTTGAACACACTATACTGTTTAGTTAGGCCGACATGAAATATGTACAAATACGGATTGTTTTACTTGATGGATGTTTTTGTAAACGTATTCATAATAACGCCGGTCTAGCCACTCGTTTTATAATGTCAATAAAATATCGCTAACGTTGAAAACATCTTGAAAATTTGTTAAAATAACACGTCTGATCTAGAATCCGAAACATCCGATAAATTAATAATTTAATTTAATAAAAATACGATTATACCACAAATGATTTCACGAGAGACAATGAAATGAACCGAATCCGACATCCGTCCGACAGCTAAACACAGACAGAGACAGACCACAGATAAGAACCGACCGGTTAGATTCACCGACGACCAAAGAGTAATAGAGGTTATGAGTGACTCATAATGACATTGAACTGACAATAACGGCCGAATCTACACAATCGCACGATTGAAGAGAAAGACCGAGACGAATCACGAACCCCTATATATTACTCTGATCTATGCACGAACCCCAATGCCAAAAAAAAGTGCGTTCGGCAAGTCACTTTCCGCCACTTTTCCACAAAAAGTTTCATTATCATGTGCTCTCAATTATTATTGAATCAACTTATTAGCTAATCCATAAAAATCACAAGTTTGGCTACACATTTTCTAAAGACTTTTATAATAAATTAAGTCTTATGATATCTACTACTTTCGAATTAAGTACAGATTTATTGAATTCTATGTAGGATCTAGGACGTCTATACCTACTAAAGCAATTTATTAAGCGTTGTGTCCTATTACCTGTAAGTCCCTTACCTCTGTCTGAAATAGTTTACCTTCGATGTAGGTATTACATGAAATTGTTTACCTTCCATGTGGTATTTACAGTTATGTCGTCGTAGTGTGGCCGAAAAACACTGGAAAAATAATCATGAAAAATAATGAAATCGTCGAATACAGATGTGAATAATGAATGTGTACATCTAGCCTTAGAATAGATTTCTATGATGTCGATGATAATGACCTCAATTTTACGCTATGCTTTCTGACATCTATTGAGAATAGGAAGAACTTTTAGCCAAAAAACTTCATCATTTACAGTACAGATGGCAGTTATACCTACATACGAGTTCTGATACATTTTATTTTTTTGCATTCTTTTAATGTTTTGTCAATAAAAAAATTTTGTTTAACTTTTACCCCTTTTAAAAAAAACTAAATTTAAAGACATATCTTCTTAATTATCTTCCTCTAAATACCCCTCACAACATAAAAAAGATAATAATATCCGACTAATTTCACGACCCAACAACGCAACCTACCTACTGCCGTATGGGTAATGGGTTCGACTCCCAGCGACATAGAATTGTAACTGGTTTTAATCTTTTTTTTGATCTGGATAGTTGTATTGTATCTTTGTGTGGTTGTCCATGGCACCCACAACCGCAAACAAAAACGTTTACGACAGTAGCGTGAAAATGACTAGGTATACCTTGTTTTCTTTGTCGTGATTTAAAAAGTAAAAAATCTTGGCACTACTTTTATTTATTTCATTAATTTTATTTTAAAAAATTTTTAGAAGTACTTATACAGAAATTTATTTTAACATTAAATTATTGGGTATTCTTTAATTTTTTTTAATTTGTGTCTGTCTTATTTTTAAATCGATAATTACAATAATAAAACACTGTAAGATTGTTTACTTTTTAAATCACAACGAAAAATACGAGGTATATAGCTGTTAATAAAAGGATGATTCATTCATTTTAACAACTAACATCATCAACGTCATTGTCTCGGCACGTAAGATGATTGGGAGAACTATGGAGGGCAGAACTGTGATTACTGAGTGGATTTACCCTTACTTTTGCTCCGAATTCTTATCTGTAAGTAAATTTCAATAGTTCTTTGATAACATTTTTCGGGGAAAAACACCCTTAATTAACTAAGAGCCTTAATTAAAATGTGAAGCAAAACTCAGTATCTATATGCTACTTATAGTCTAGGTAGCGTTTTTTGTTGTGTGTTTTGTTAACGAAGATCTGAAGAGAAAATACTGGTATTTTTAATTCTATTTAAAAGAAGCATAATTTGTCAATACCTACTTTATAATTCCCCGAGGCATGGGTTAGTTTATAAACAGTAGATATATTTCTCAGAGCCAAGGGCTTTGCAAACATAAATAACTATTATAGAATATTACAATAAGCTTTAAATTTTATTGCATTTTGATGTAGGTACAATTTCAGTCTATTTAAAATTTCATAGGAGTGTGAGTAAAGTAGATACCTAACATATTTTCAAAAACATAATGGAGTGGGTTGCACTATTAGATGTTAGATTGATATCCACTAGGTATTGAGTCTAGAGACATTACATTGAGCTAATAATAAAAATAAAAAATATTTAAATGAACACAACTCATTCATAGAGTACGTGGTACACGATGCTCCAATGCGTACTGGCAGAGGGTTAGTTGCCCACGCAAGTGTAGAAAGTTTTTATGCATTACCCAGCTATGTGTGTAATATTTATTCTAAACTGCATTTTAAGTGAAAATTTTAAATAAAGAACAAGTTATTATTGACTGATTTCTGTGAGTATTCCCGTCGACTTTTGTGTTCTATGGATATTGAAGAATACTTGGAATAATTTTACGTACTTATGAATAAAATTGTGCGAAAAAAGATCCCCATGCAAAGTTTCGTAATAATACCATCGTTCATCATCAATCATTGATTATTTATTTAACTTTGTATGCGGAATTCAATGAAAGATTTATCGCAATATACTTCGATTATAAACCCACTTAGATTACCTATTTCATGAAATTTTACATTTGCGCTAAAAATAATCAAAAGGTAACAGTAAAATCCTCAAATGTTTACGTAAATCTTACAGGGTCGTGAAAATGATTGGCGTTTTCGATATCCGGCTCTAAGATCTAATAAATTAATACTGAAATACTAAAACGAGATAAGTATGACATTTAGCGAGAAACCGGCCTATATAATAGATTTCAGATTAACTGAATATTAGTAAAAGTTCGAGGGAGTTTTGGAGGTTCATAAAAATCGTCGTTTCTCCCAAATAAGGATTACTATTTTTCAAACTTTGTTACATATCAGATTTTACTTCGACCACAAATCCATTAAGCAAGTCGCGCAAGCTCTATGGATTCCGTCAAAATCTAACCACAAAATATTTTATTTCGTAGGAAAGTGAATAAGGGGCTTGAATCATCGAAAACAGTTACTACGACGTAGAACATACGTAGCCGTCGTAGCTCGTAGCGTTATCGTAGCGTTTGCGAATTGTTGAATTTAGAGTTATTACATTGTAAATAGATGACCAACTATCACTATGCGATTATTGTTAACTTCCACGCCCCTTTTTGCAAAACTAAGCTAAGCGCTTTATTTAGGTACCTTTATTTCAAAAGTAAATCAAACAACCAAGGTTAACAAATATTATACCATCTATAATACTTGACAGTTTAATACGATCTATGGTTATCTGTAACACCAAAGGTATTGCAAAGGAAACGAATAATCTGAACATTTTTACGGATGCGAATTAATGCAAAATCGATACGACTTAAATCCATTTTAAAGGGGTTAAATAATTTTATTAAAAAATAAGGGTAGGTATATATATTTAAACTAGTAAATACAATATGTTATTATAGCTTTAACCGAATTATTATCAGTTGATAATACTAATTACTTAATTCAGTGCACGCATGAATCAATTTAGCACGTACTGTATTAGCTTAAATTTTAATTCAAACACATTGCTGTCAAACCAAACCATAATTAATTATTCCTGTGGCCTCGAGTTTGCTTGATACACAATCTACTAGATAACATATACAATTACGTATCGAACGGTATTATTCAGTTACATTAACGTCACAAAGTGAACTACAAGTAGGCCCAAGTACGCTAAAGCATAAAAGCTTTGAAAGTATGCGGAAATTGCGAGCTTTCGATCTATGAGACGAGCGACAGAGGACCTTATCCACGTAATTTGCTTATATAAACTTGTCGATTCAAAAGGCCGCAACAAAAGCTTTATTCTGAGGCTACTTATGCGGCTACTAATGTAGCATACGAGTAGTTTATTTCCAGCCAGCCGTTTCATTGTGAAAGCGGTATAGATAGGACGGGAGCTGGCTGGGGGCCGCCCGGGCTCACCTGTGCGCTAGACCTGTAGGCGCGTCATGAGCGCACACACACGCAACACGCCAACACACCGACCTATATCGTGACGAGGGTTGACGCACACAGCTACGACTCCAAACGAAGGTTGTAGCGCAAGGCCTTGCGCACACATACGAGGCGAGGCGGNNCGCCGTAAAGTCCTGCGAAGCGCGCTCGCGACGCGCCCGCACCGACCACTTGTTGAATCAAAGACTTTTCACATCACATTTGAATTCGCTCGAGTCGCGCGCGATCTTCGTACTTCGTGCTGTTTACGCTCAAACTTTCTTTTTTATTTATCTTTATTTTATCTTACTAACGACTGTTCAACCCTGTGATGCCTACTTTTCGCTTCCTCTTTGCCTTGTTCATTTTACGTATCCTGGATACGCTCGGGTTAGTCTTCCTATTAGTGTTGTTGTTACGGACGACTCTCATTACCGTCTTGTGATGCTGCGGCTCCTTTACGTATCCGCGGTTGCGTTGTTGTACTTTTGGAATATTTAAACTGTTGTTGAATACTCGTATCTGTGTTACCTGTTGACTATTACTTAAATATTTTACCCAATCCTTGATCGATGAACATCGCTGGAATGTAAAGAGCTCCTGATTAGGTAAGTTCTCGAATTTCAATGTTGGCATCAAGTTCACGTTTACTGATTTCATGTTAACTTTTTATACCTATAGCTATTTCTAGAATAATAAACGGGATCGTACGCTATAACATGACAATGTATTTGCAATAACTATAAAACTGACAGCGCTATTCTCGGTACTATAAAGGATATTAAAATAAAAGATGAATTCACAGGTATGCGATAACAATGCAAAGAGAATAAAAATCATATTTCCACATTACCCGTTTGAATTTTATTGCTGTTCGGAGAACATCTATTCACATACGGTCGACGTGATTCATTTGTAATACAAAGGAGATGCTGAATTGGGTCAAGTATCAAAACATTATTAAAACCGTTACGCTATGGCACTAGAGGCTGCAAATAGAAATATCGAATATAAAAATGAAGAAATATAAATAAAATCATGCATAAATTTTGCATTCTATTAATTTATGTTGTACGGTAGTAGGTAGGTAGTAGGTAGGTAGTAGGTAGGTAGTAGGTAGGTAGTAGGTAGGTAGTAGGTAGGTAGAAGGTAGGTAGTAGGTAGGTAGTAGGTAGGTAGTAGGTAGGTAGTAGGTAGGTAGTAGGTAGGTAGTAGGTAGGTAGTAGGTAGGTAGTAGGTAGGTAGTAGGTAGGTAAGTAGGTATATCAAAGCTTATGTAGAAATGGAATTCAAATATCACAGATAAATATAATCAAGAAGTAGTTAACATAATAGATATATATAGTATACCCACTACAAGCAAATGGTGTCTATATCAGGGACAATCCAAGCAAAATATGTTTTGCAGAATCTTTGAAGAAGAACTGAATGATATACCTAGACTTAATAAGCAGTTATACACATTCTAAGCTACGATGGCGGGTGGCAAGAACACACCAAGCCTATATTCGAGAACAAACATTCGCTTATCACATAAATCCCTGCCATAGCCGGGAAAAAAAGAATAGAACCCGGGACCTCTTGCTTAATATGCAAGCTCGCTACCAAGGGTAAACCTACTGTCGCAAGGATATTACTAGCAGAAAAGCTTGAACATTTGCTACTTAGGCACGTGTCTCGAAACATTGCAAATGAGCAAATAGCATATTTATTTCGTGCATGCTCAAAAATCAACGCCCGTTTGATTTTTGACATGCTTCATGCGATGCGAGAATGAAGGAAGTGTGCTGCAAGCATATCAGAATAGATTTCTGCGTGAACTAGCATGCATATTGCTAGCAAATGTTAACAATTACGAAACATGCTTACTTTCAATCGTAATTAATATGCTCCCTAAAAATGAGTATGTGTGTCAATCCATTATTTAATATTAATTTTAAGAAAGGTTCTTCAGTATTTCACACTAGAGTTATTGTGAAAACGGCGCTCAGGTCATGAATTAGGTATAAATTGATTTACTTAATACGAAAAATATATTTATTTTACCTGTAAAAACCGTGAGCTAATCTTTACACCAGATTATCTACATATTGACGTTTGAATTGATTTACCTCAATACACATTTCAGCGTTTAACCCATTTTCAATTCAACTCTGTAGCGTAAATCAAACAGCTGGAAATATTGTTTCTTCATACGGAAATAATTTAAAGGGAGATGATATCCTTCGCAGTGCACGGGCGAGATTTATTGATTCAAATACCGTTCGGGGGAAATTGTAGCTGAAAAAGATATTTAATGCTGACGTCACGGCCTAATTGAAAGTTTATGCCGTTGTGAAAACTGAGAAGCAAGTTTAAGAGTGGAGAAGCATAATGAATGGGGTGGCTGGGTTAAAGTTATTCGCAGATTATAATAACTCGATGTCAACTAGAGTAGTAGACGCCTTAAAAAGATCTTTATACCGTACATTTTACAGATTTTTTACAGCAAAGAAATGTATCAGGTGTGGTCGACGTGACGTATCATAGGTACGATTAAATTAACTGCAAGAAACGCCCTCTGGTGGAAATTCAATACCTTAACTTACAATAGACTATAGATACGTTTGATATGATTATATTATATTTTGCTAGCGGGTGTCAATGTCAACATCAATTGTCTATTTATGGGTGTTTCTTCTGATGTCTTTGTGTAATATCAGTTCATGAAATACAAAGAAGTATGGGTTTTGTGAATTAATTGTATTTACTACATTACATAAAACTCAGTTTTTATAAATCTTCTCCTTGTAAACTTTAACTATGCTAAAACTTAAATTCGTACGTGCATTTTAAGAGATCCAAAGTTTAACCCTTCGCGTATTAATAAAACCTTTAAAAGACTAAGGTTGTAGATGAAGTTTACGTTAAGATAAATTAGTTTTAAGTTTACGGATATAGAGTTAGGAAATAAAGCCAATAATGTCTTATAAAGGCACCGGGAAATAGAGTTAACTTAAGTAATAATTTACCATTTCGTGTGACTTAAGTCAACTAACTTATAAAGAACCTAGGACGTTGTTCAAACTTCAAAGTTTCATCTTGTACAGAGTATAACTACTGAACTAAAATATCGTATGGGAACTAAAGCTTTACTTTCGTATATTAACTACTTAATTAAAAACTCTGATGAATTTGTAATTTGTAAACTTCCTGCAAAGTTACAACCATGGAAAAACATTTGGAGCGTGTCGAACTGCCGAGGGAATTAACCTTTTGTAAATTTTGAAACATTATTTTTTAAACCTGATTTTGAATTTTAAATTAAATACATTTAACGCTTTAATACATTTATGTAAGTTTAACACCTAATCAATAATCTTGTGTTATTGCATTTTATCTATTAGACATTTATGATTTATTACTCAAATAATTACAACAGGTAAAGTCTCTCTTTAATCAATTGGTCAAAAGGAGCTAACTAAAGAGATGCTTAATAGAAATTGCATGTTCAACCACAGTCTATGTGATGGAATATTATACCTAATATTATTATTATTGATGTTGATTGAATATTATAATATTACATACTTAAATAGAGTTACGTAAACGAAGTTGCAATGACAGCAAGTGTTTCATAAACTAATATGTTGCAGAACTACGTATACATTACCAACTTGTTGTTGATATTCAGAGCAAGATTAGTAATAATAATATTTCACTCTGTGTCGTGAGGTTAAATAGAGACAACTAAATATAACTCCCACGTTGACACTGAGTGCAAATTATCAAAGTTCTGAAACAATGATATTCAGTAGTTGGCAGTTGGAAATATTGTCAATTCGTAATAACTTTTAACCGTTTTGAGAGTACTAAAATATCTCTCGAACTAGATTACAGGTATCGATTCGAGATCAAGTCTTAAGTTAAACTGACTGTTAGTTATATAAGTGAGTGCACTGTAAAATTTGCCACTTATACCTCCGCCTATCTGCCCTAGAGCAGCATCGTGAAGGCTATGAGGCCTAGGCCTATCTTGGCCTCCTCGGTAAGAAGGAAAGACCCGTGCCCAGTAGTGGGACAGTAACAGATCGTGGCCATGGTAGTATAAATTTCAGGTATATAGGTAATACTAATTTTATAGAATCAGGTTGAATTCAAAACAATATACTTACTCAAGTACAGACACACGGGCAACAGCGATATCTGGTGTCGAACTAAGGAAATTAAACATTTTATTACAATTTACATGTAGTGTCTAAAAATAATAACTTTTGGTCTTATTAAATTAGTATTCGTCTAGTTAAAGATAAAACAGTATTGTAACAAAGTATTGCATTATATAAAATACGTAAATACATGATAAAGTTAATGCCTTATAGTGATTAACTATGAAGTTTTAAAACTGTTGGTAGAGTGGAAATAACAAGTTTGAAAATTGTTTCAATTGAATTATACACTTGAATCTACATATTTCTATTATGATTCTTTATCCTTTGATGAAAAACCTGGAGAGCACTCGACCATATCTTAATGTATATACCTCTACATCATCCTGGTAAAAGGATATTTCTCTATATAAAGTATTTCCACGAACTGAGATCTATTCAAAGTTTCTGTGTATACCCATTACGATGTTTTACGGTGAAATATGCGGTCGTTGAAATGCTGAGGTCCCAGGGAAATAGATTTTCCTAGCGTAAATCTGGTTAGGTAACGTTCTAAAATATATGTGTATATGTATGTATGTATGTATTACTCATCTTTATCATTTTATTCAAAATACTTTTAAACATAACCTATTCTCGCTGTAGCTGTTCGACTACTTAACGAGTTAGAATTTGGTGGTCTTTAAGGATTTTTGACTCAATACTTTGATGACCAATCATAGTATACGGTGAATCTCTATATTGTAAATAAGGATATATTTATTTACATATATTTCAGGGCAATGCTACCAACTTTGATGAGCCGACCTCAAAAGAAAATTGGCGTACAATTTTCTTTCTCATTTAATATTTTTTTCAATTTCAATTCAATTATACCCCAAATTCAATACTTTATAATTACATGGTAACTTTAGAATATTTTATTATCTAATATTAGCATTAAAAAAATTGCAAACGGTGAAATTGGAGGATTAATATGAGGCTTAAAGAACAACAGTTTGCTAGTAAATAATAGGATACTGAGATGACTGAAACTAAATTGCCGGTGTTCCAAATTCCAAATAAGTATTGTCAGCAAATCTTATGCCTCTTTAAGGGGATGAAATGGAGTGGGATAATATTACAATATTGAAACGTGAAACTTTCCAAAAACGAGGTGTTTTAACAGAGGTTTTAATATTATAATACATTATTTTCTAATCAGATTTTTATCTTCAACTCTAAAATAGTGTAGTAGCTTAAGTTATTAGTTTTAAGCATTGTCCTATCTACTTCATTCATTGTTGTAGGAACCTCAACATAAGCTGTGGGATATATTTCATAACAATATCTCAAAGGGTTTCTAAGTTATGAATAGTTTCCTAATACCCCAATATCATGGATACATCTCCATAAGCCATGAGATTCGAATATCTATTGAGTAAGAACGAAGAAATAGGGTGAGTGGCAACCCATTAATAGCCCACTAGTGGGCACGAGTCTCTCCTCATAACCTCCCTAATAAATAACCAAGTAAGAAAGTATCTACTATAACTTCATGAAGTATTATAGTAGTACAGTGTCCCTAAATCCTTAATGGAGTAAGTAAGCATCTTACTTTATAAGTAGAAACAAATAATAGTAATAATACTTTGAACTTTACACCTGTTCAACCATTTCACCTTTAAGAGAACTTTGTAACTTCAGTAAGTATTAGCAAATTGAATTAGTAGTTACGTATTAAACCCCAGAGTGGTTTCGAAATTCTCCTTGCACGTGTCAGTGTACTAGAGTCTATTCACATTTACACTGCGACAGGACAGCGCTACGACAAAACGTCGCACATTATAAAACGACCACATTGGCGAGTGCAAATTTTGTATTAAGCTTTTGTATATCATATCGTCAATTTTTTTTGGTTAAAATCAACACCATCGTATAGTCGACATCGCAGCAGCAATATACCAATAACAACTGCTGTCGTTACTACATGCGACTATAATAAAGACATTGTCGTTGTGTAAACGCAGCATCAAAAAGTTGCATTGACACAACGACTATTTGCTACTTTTTGGTCGTTACGATGACGAGACGAGTCTCGTTATAGTAGATGCAAACAGATGCTCTCGTTGCGATGCAACAGGTATGCAAGTACGTTAAACATTATAGTTCTGTCGAGGTTGATAAACCTATGAAGGGTGTCTGCATACCAAGTTACTGCAGGATTTTCTGAGCAATCAACATTAGGTTTTCGCTGTCGCTAGGTTATTATAAAGTCACATCTTGTGTTAGCAATCTGACGTGAAAAGCCCTTTCATCTTAGAGCACATTAATCATTCTAAAAACCCTAGGTTTTTGATACTTTGATATAGAAAGTAATAGATGACTGATTATTTTAGTGAAAAGATCTCTCATACATAACAATTTTATGTATTTAAAATTTTGAACTAACTAGGTACCTACTCGTTAGTAGGTGATACTCGTTAGATGGTTTCGTTTTGTCTATCGTATTAAATTCACAGTATTATTGAACTATTTATTTTTCCATTGGAACCTTTACTGAGTTATCTTCATAGATTTTTGGTGGAATTTATTTAGCATTCATACAGAGGAATAATCCATTAAAAATTGTCAAAATATGTCAATAAAAAACACCCTATCGCATTATTTTTTACTCCATTGAGTACATTACAAAGCTACTTATTAAAAAATGGCGGAATTAAAATAAATTAAACAAGACGTATAAAAGGAATAATTCAGATTCTCATTTCTTGAATCAGTCATAAATCCTTTGAAACGAGGCTTTGTTATGATATCATTTCAAATAACTTAGCAGACTTTCAGCTTAGCAAATTTTATTGAAGCTGAAAACAAAACCAAACATTCTTCGAGCAGTGTTTAAGTAAATAGCCTTAATTAATTTAATTCATTTCAGACCCCTTGAGTTGCTATTCTTTGGTCTAAAACTATTAAAGGCTTATTTGATCATTTACACGAACAGCGAAGGTCGATGAACGATTTTCTGCTTAAGGACACAAAGGTTTAAGAGGTTTTTTTGTCTCGTGAAATACTTCTTAAAATCTTTTGTTTTATCTTGTCTTTTTTAAACAAAAAAAAAATAAGAATATTTTCAAATATTGAGGTGATGAAATCATAAACATTACTAGAAACGTCTCACGTCACAAGAAAATATGTGATTAACGTTTCAAGGTTTTCGTAAAACCTTGAGTCTTTACGTAGATACGTTAAAGTAGGACAAGAAAAAAACTGTAGGTACCTACATCCAATTCGTTAAGTGAACTATTAGTTCCTAAGACGAAATAAATGATTTGAATTTTAATGGCCAATCAGTCCCATCAATGTTGAATGTGACACTGACGAATGGGTAAATTCAAGGGTTGGGTTAAGTTAGTGACAGCAGTACTGTCCTGTAATCCGACGTTGACTGACACTTGCTCGATGGATGATGTTACTAACTTTTAACAGAACTACAGATATTTTTGACGTGATCGATGTGTGAGACATTAATGTTACGTTTTTTATTTATTATTCGAATTTAGAATTACGAAGTGGTCCAAACTAGGATAGGCTGGCCCATTGCCCAAATTTAAAAAAAAGGCTTAAGGTTATTTCTTTTTTATTTTTAAACTTTGTTAAAAATACTTTTAAAAAAACATGGGAATTACACCGGGGTGATTGCTCAGTTATTTTACCCTGGGGACGAATATTTTTCTGTTAATGGCTCAGATACTTTGCATACAAATGCGTTGAAATATTCTGCATAGTCACAATCAATCTTAATTAGAGCAATTGCTATTCATTGGAAAAAATGGCCACGCTACATTTTCCTTTATTAACTAAGTTATATCATTAATACGCATTAGTATTGAAACATTCAGTATGGAAAGTTATTAGGGTGAGGTCGTATACTACTAATGTGTTTTCTACAATCTAATTTAGTAAGAAGCAAATAAATAATTATGATTTCAACTTTTATCATTACCTACGATTTTTGGAGGTAAACGGATATTTAGTTAGGAAATAAAACAAAATCTACACTATTTTACTACACTTCGTTTCATACACTATACGTCACAAAAACACGCGTGACAAAAGGTCTCTTTAGTAGGTAAATAATAGTTGACATTATCACCTTTGACATAATGAATTATGGTCGAATTTCAACCACAAAGCCCACCAAACAAATCTACAAACATCTATTCTACGTTACACATTTTAAAAACTCGACCTATTATTATTCAGTAGTTCGTTTGTGGTTCGTATTAAAAATCAATTATTAAACCTAGGTACCTATCGTTTCTCACTAGACGTCCAGCTCGCCCACCATAATGATATAACCCGAATAAATCGATGCTTGTGTCATTGATTCTCTATGCTTAGTCGTCTATGGCCAACTCGAATATCGTAAATTTTTAAACCCCTCGAAAGTCTTCATCAAATATTCATTCATTCTCAAATTCTAATCTTACCTAACCCTGGCTTATTTTATCGATCTTACAATTACACAACCCGTGAGCGTGTAAACTGAGTAGGCAGTGTGAATTCTGACAGAATTTAATTAGCTCTATATCAGAGAGTTGGCGTCCTCGAAAGAATCTTATTGTGTGCTCAGACAGCTACGGTACGGCTACAGGAAAATGAATAAAATTTATCTGATTATCAATCATCAGACATGCTTTCTCGCTCTGCTGCATTAGAAAGTTATAAGAGAATCAGTATTAGGAGAATGTAAGTTTACTCTTCTATTGTTTAAGTTGAAGAAGCGCGAATGAGTACGAACCTATTTTCTAAATTTAACGTATTTGTAAGCCTCTGAGCTGGTTTGACATAATATAAACTTAAACTATTGCAAAACTCAAATTCGTAGATCCCTGCGAATTATAAACGTGTCCAATGTTGATCATTTTACTTACGTGATAAAATATAGATTGTTATTATGAATTAGTACAATACAGAAATCACCTAATTTGGAGGTCAATTGTTTCGTGACATAAAAACAAATTAATATTAGCATAGCATGACATGTCTACTTACTTTTTAACGACCACTAACAATAGATTCATTTCGTTTTGCATATGCCAACATACATTACATTCCATTAAGTCTTCCATTTTCCGAATCACCATTATATTTCGTGGTCAGCGTTTTTCTAATAATATTTATTATCGTCCCTTCGTAGACTCTGAAAACGTAAAGGTGTGTCGTATGGACAAATGTAATATATTACAAGGACGCCCTTTTATAATGCAAGGTTTATGAATTTAGAACCGACAGAAAGGTCTTCGATATAAATGAAATATTATCTTTATTATATTTACGTATTAGGTATGTAGTATAGAACAGGGTCTGTATATCGGTCTGTTTGATCCACAGATATATATAATCTAAGGAGCTATCTGGAATTGTTTTGAATATGGAGCGAATTTATAATCTATAGTTTGACATCAAGAGTTATGGTCGAATTAACTGTTTAAAACCCCTCACAAAACGCGATTCTATTACTAACCTTACTACCTACTAATATATACGAATACTAACAGGATTAACCTGCCCTAACAATATTAGTATTGTAGAACTTAGGTTCTGCAGTCCCCTTACTAACGAGTTAACAACTACTAATACTCTGATTAACACGTATCACTAACAATTATCTACTAACCAATTACGATCCTCTTCGAATGCGAATGCCGGAACTGCAAGTTCGTATTTGCCGTAATTAATTAGGATTTAGACTGAGTGCTTTCGTTTACTTTTGTTGTAAGTGTAATTTTGATGTTATGGCAAATTCTTTTCTATTCTCATACCATACAAATCTGAAGCAGATGAACAACCTTGGTAATCTATACAAATAAATAAAATTGGAGTGTCTGTTTGTAATATTAAAATAACCGCTTTTTACTAAATGCAAATCAATGTATTCGCGGTACATATTAAACAAAATATATATTTTTAAATGTTTGTATTTATTCCGGCTAATCTCTGGAAAGGCTGGATGGATTTTGATGGGACTTTCACGGCCAGATAGGTGATATAATAAGGAGTAACATTGGCTACTTTTTTCTACCATCGTTTCGGCATACGTTTCCCGAAGCAAAGCGAGGGCGGGTCCACTAATTGCAAAGTAAATTGAGCGTATTACCACTGAGATTTGAAATAGGTAATACTAATAATCCCTTACTATACAAGGGGTGGGCCCTTGTGTTTTCGTTGCTTTAGGGTCGGCTTAGCCAGTCAGCTGTAAAGTTTGCTCCAATTCCTAATAATATCAGTTACTTAGTGCCTGTTGTCAGCAGTGACTGGAAGTAATAAATTATTTATAACTTATTTTGTGTAATCCTGGGATGGAGCTATCACTTGTTCTTTATCTGTTTTATTCGAAGGATTTATGTAAAGATAGTATTAAACTTTCACAGATAAGATATCTTGGATCAATGAAAAATAATAGGCATTATGATAAATTCAAGTTAGGTTACCTACGAGTATAATCGATTTTCGTATGCTCAAAATACATACCATGTAGATATGTATTGCCATTTATGATTGATGTGAAATTATTTCATGAGTTGAAATCCCATGTATACTAGTACCTAGATCAATTCTGTTTAGTAATTGATGTATAAGTACTTCATATTTTGAACAAACTTAGAGTTTCCACGATCAAATAAATCCATCAAACATGATTGAAGACAAGTAATTAATCAGTTTTTATCAAACCATCGAAAACCTTGTTCGTATTCAAACATAAAAAATAGACCTACACGATCAAATTTGCTTGATAAACGCGTAAAGTTTGTAAAGCCACTTGATCGTCTAGAGACTACATAATACAAAAAGGAAGAAAGTTGCAGCCCCTGGAAATATTTGAATAAAAGTTACGTATTTATGGGTCAAAGTAAAGCAAGAATTTTTATATTTACAGAGGGAATAAACTTGTCAAAATTTATCCGCGTTCTTAAAAATATATTTATTTGTATATATAAGGACAATCCCGCAAAGGGTCGAAGAGGGCAAATATTTTCCGATTGTGCAAATAGGCTCAAGTTGGAGCTCTTATGAGGAGAAAATTAGTTTGCGAAAAGATTTCTCCTTCGACTGAGAGGCCATTCCTTGCGCGTGTACGAACAAAATTCTTATAACATTCTTTGTATTACCTACTTGTAGCTGACTTCCGTGCCTAATTGTCGTTGTATACTTTATCATACTTTTAAGCACTTTTTCTTTCGAAGTACCTACACGTTGAAAAAATAAGGTAAAAGTACTTACAAACTACAAATCAAATTAATCGTTTTTGGGGTCTAGTGGGACGGATGAGAACGGGAATGGGAGATAACGGGAATGACCCGTATAATTATGTTGCATAATTTTTAGATATTTACATATTATTGTAATTTTTTACAACATTGAATTGAGAATAAAACTTATAATTTATGTAATAATAAGATTAAGGCAAGGTTATGAGAAAAGCCAAAAAAACAAAATTACTTTAATACAAAATTATATGTAGTACTTAATCTAAAATAAGAATAGGGTGTATGCCTGACTTAATTCTAAGTATATATATACGAATATTGTTAACACGCTACCTAATGTTTAAGTTACTATAACAAATTGTCTTTGCGTAGATCCAACTATGTGTCTCGATAGAATGTTTAGAAACCTATCCCACACGACTATAAATTTAACCGACTCTCTATGTTGTTGTTTAAGTTTCTGTTTAATTACAAATATGTATATCTTTATTCGAAGCCAAATTTCTATGCTTAGGATAAACTGTACTTAATTAGTGTAGAATCTTACGTCATTAGGTTTTTTAGCTTCTGTACCAGATCATTCTGATAGTACCTACTCATACTCATATTGGTACGAGTTAGTGTGTCATCCAAGGAAAAACTGCTCTAATAGTCAAATTCTGGTTGACTGGTATTTTATAGATGGTACCGCCGACAGAACGTTTGTTATCTGTTTAATACACTAACACAATGATAATTAAGTTATTTATTTTGTACGTTTGTATAAAAAATTAGTAACTTGCGTATGTTAGGTTGCCTAAGTAGGTACACGTATACGAGCCATGTTTCGTCGTATTGTCGCATTGTAAAGATTTTGACAAGGGATTGACTACTGATGAGGCGGGCGAGTGAAGTTTGCTTTTGGTCAAAGATGTATCGGTGATATCTTTTGTCATTTTTACTGGTATCGATCGACAACAGTAACCATTTACTAAATATCACTCAACTTGACTACTGATGGGCTGTTTACATTAGAAGATAGATTAAGTATTTCTTTTGCAAATCAATAAAAACTTTCATTCATATTCATAGCTGTGGTCATACCGACGAAAATTTAATTTTTGAGCAGGCGTCCAACACATCGTGTTCTAATCTCATTTTGAATTAAATCCTTTAGGCACTTACGTCACATACCCTTTCTAACTGTAATCTCATTTTATATTCTATCACAAGGGGCACATTAACTTACATCTTGTTAATCCACGATTTTCTATTTATTGTACTGGCCAGGTCTTTCGCTCATTATGATCAATATGAAGCTACATTTGCTTTTGAGATACTCTTGTACAATATAATATTATTGTTAAAGCAGTTGTATTCTATTACTAATTTATTACTTTACTTATAAGCAGGACAGGAAATATTTAAGAAGTTATTATGAAACTATATTTTGTATTATACGTAACTGTACGTATTGTATATACGTAACTAGTCTATTATTGTGTACTTACAATATCAATTAGTATGAAAACCTGCACTATCCTTAAAATAATAAACTAACAACGTTCGTTACTTCATATTCTTGGCGACAAAACGTAAAGCATCGTAATTATTATTTTGTAACGCTGGAAGTCAAATGCTTGTTGTTATAATGAAACCGAAATTTAATAACGTTAAGTAAACGTCACTCAAGCAAGAGGCGAAAATACAAAACTAATTTCCCGAGGCAAGGTCGCTGAATGTGTGTGTATGAGTAAATCCAATTTCAGTTTTACATCTTAGGCATTAAAATTCAAATATCTAAACACTATAGCTGAGAGAAAATTAATGTAGGCTACACCTTGTAAAATCTAGCAAACAAAACAATGCCTAGTTTACAACCCAGCACACGAAAATCGTTACGACATGTCGTGAATATTAACGGAGTATCACAGCAAATGTGTCATCGAGCTTGAGCAATTAAAATATTTCACGAGTAGATGTTACTTAATACATCTCCATTAACATGTAGCATTAGAAACGAGATGAAAAGTATTTCGAATCAATTTTAAACCAGCGAAGTGTGTAGTAAGTTTACGCGAATAAATTGACTCCCATTTATACTGAGCGATGTAAATTACATTTTAGATAATGGTTTTTAGTTGTTTAATGGTAGGTACTTACGTATTACATTACAGACAAATACATTGAGTGTATCATTGATACTTATATGATTTTTTAAATAGAATGAAACTAATAATCAACACGCGTTTTGCTTGGATAAAATTATATTTAATTACACACAACCGAAAAATTGCTACTTATTTATTTTAGGAGTCAACTTTAATTGTCATCTTATATCGATTTGTTACCTCTTTTTTCCTTTAACATTAAGTGTGGTTTCTCAGCATTTTCTACTATAGATGGTATCTTATTCCTTAGTAATAATAACAAGTCATACATCATACAAGCTAATCCATGCATAAATCTATGAAAATAATTATAGCGGTTTAATAATACCCTCCCAGAGGAAAGATTATAATCAGTGTGTTCTTTTCTTTTCTGTGGCTTTTCTCGATTAATGCTTAACCATAATAGACTTAATTCATATATGTACAATGATGTTTTCTCTTTTTATTAAGGGTATTCGTAAGGCTTCATATTTGCTACACTTTTTCTTGATTACGTACAACGACGAATTCCCGACATAAGCGTCTCCTGGGAATTGTATGGCATATTATGTTTTGTTTTTATTATAATAATGTCAAGGGTACAGAATGAACATAGAATAAATATAAATTTTACTCATTTATCTACTTAGTTTAATTGAATTAACTATGGTAACATAAATAATACTAAAAGAACAGGCAGACTTCGTTCAACGTACCTTTTCCTTTAGATTTTGTTTGATTTTCCACGTTTGGCTTTCACGATCTTCAATTTTTGTATTTTTTTTATTTATTGCAGAACTTTGTCATCACATACCATGAAATAATAAAAAAAAACAAAGTAATAAATGTTTTGCATTATTTGTTCCTTTCGAAAATGCTTAACCTATCTGACAACATTTGAACAATAAACCACACTTGATTCCTCTTAAGTAGTCCACATTATTTTATTTTATCCGTCTTGCCAGTACGGAGTCCTGTAACAAACACAGTGACCAACATATAGGTTGTATAATTATACCTATTACATTACATTACAAATCTCCTTCATTAAGAAACGTTTGCTAACGATACAGTCAGTATCTGTTCAGACTCACTAGACTTATTAGTATTTGTAGGAATGGCAAGAAAAATACAGGTACGAATAATATAATAATTACGTTTATTTATTCGATCATCTAGAACAGATTCAGGTCCAATATAATGTAAGTAACAAGTACAAGTAATGTTAGTTAACTTTAGTTAAAAAGGTATAAAAATAAATGACGGTAACTTAAATAAAATAGTATACGATGGATTCTTATTTCGTTAAAATCCAGTACGCGCTACATTCACATTGATATTATTTTATATTCATAATTTTTTATGATTGTAACAAAATGCATGTTATATGTTCTTACCTTTAATTTCAAAAATTTTAATACCTGATAAAGTCCTCTTTCATAAAAAAACAGTAAGTAGTTAAATGCTGGTCGATGAATTGTATAATATTTATGTAATTTCATAGATTCTCAGACTTAAATATGTTCAAGAACGCAACCGTTTGGCTATAGAACAGAATATTTAACAATAGATAATAATATTTGAGACCAAATATTTTCACAATAAGATTATATTTTCTGAGATTAAATCATAGACGATTTTAGTGAAGCAAATATTTACTTCATCCTATTCTTATTGAATCTGCTGACAGCGCTTTTGCCTTTCAGACAACCTTAAATTTTATGGTCCTTCGCTTTTATTATACTGAAATACCTTAAACACAAAATTGGTTTTGTGTTATTTGGAATCCAAACAAAAATAAAGAAACTTAATATTTTCTCTTACATATAATAAAGACGGCATTTTAAATCGACACAAAACATTCTAATGATTACTGTAAATGATAAAAATGTAGTAGAATTTGTGACGAGACAGAAATATAGATATAATTAATTTAAACATACATTTAGGAATGTAATTAATTAGCTTCTGATATTTTAAGACAAAGATTCGATAGATAATAATCTGATTCGATAGATAATCCTGAACCTAAAATCTTGCCAATCTTCAAATTTCATTTTCATTTTCCCCTGCTAGCAGGCTTTTTTATAAAATTAGTAGGTTTGTAACATTTTTTCCGTGGATTAATCAGTATTGGAGCATCGTTTCTTAGGGATTTAAGATACTATATTAAAAATTGTTGGCAATTTTGCATACAACATGTACAAGGTAGGCCTATTATACGTAAGTGCAAGGCAACTAGTTAATCAGAAATGTGTTTTGTCAAATTCTTATATATGTAAATTTATACAATTATATACCTATATAAATATTAAGTACTACAATTTCCTTAGGTCTTTCAACAATAATAAATCAAAGCAAACTTTGAAGTCGATACTACCCAAGACAGAAGCTTAATTGATTGTTTAAGACTATTTTATGAAGATGTTTTTTATATTCGGTCCGCAACTATGGATTTCCATTGACTTGTGACTTAAGGATATCTGAAATATTCGACTAACCTCTAATCTGATTCAATCTCAACCGGCACGGCCCACACCATTAGGGAAATAACGTAGCGACGTAGTAATATCACTACACGTGACAAAATTATCAATGCAGTTAACCATTGAGTGTGACATTACTGAGGCGTGTGTTCAATTTTCTCAAAAGTATTATATGTTATAGGGACGCATTGGATTGCTTCTTTGATTCATTTAACACTAAAACAACCTATAATATTAAGAAGAAAATTCCAGCACACGAGCGGATCCAGTTTCACAGACCTCACAGTTAACAGGTACATCGGATCGAAGCTGGCGCGATTCTAATATTAGAAAGGTCTTTGAAAGGGTATCCTATTAATCGGCTAACATCAGCGTACTGGAAAACCATCGATCTAAGCCTAGAGTATTCTAACAACACCCATTCATTTGCCCAGAACCCTAACAAGGACACAGAATCATAACACACTCCCAAAACCTCTAACACATTGGCCTGTTTTGTTTTTTTTTAAACGTATTTTTTCAGAGGATTGAAATGCATGACTCATTATTATAAACGGTGAATATAATTTGCAGTGGTGCATTTGCACTTTGTCAGTTAAATAATTACGGTAGCCAAATATCTTCAAAATGCTGAGTCACCTAAATGTAGCTTCCTAACTGCTGTCAGACCGAACTTGAACAAAACTGAGGTAACTTTAACTGCTAACCCATTTAGAGTTGGCATACCTGTCGGTAAGTTAAGGAACTTATTACTAATGCCACTTGTCATCATTTGGATAGTTGGCTACTTCTTAAAACACTCTCGGAGCCAATTTCAAATGCGAAGTAGTAGACATAATATCAAGGATGTCATTTATTACTTTAAAAATGTATAATTCAAAATCATTTTTTTACGTAAATATCAACTTTTAATATACTCTCCAGATAACTCTTTCACCGAATACTTATACGAAAAGCAACCAAGTCATGCGGTAATAACTTTCTACCACTGATTTTTAACGTTCAGCTTCGATCATTAATAAGATACCTAACTATAAAGGCGTATGATAATGAAGTAACAAAGAAAAAAAAAATACAGTCGAATTGAGAACCTCCTCCTTTTTTTTGAAGTCGGTTAAAAATAGCATTGAATTTTGGATCAACTGATATTTGAATTATGCTTTGATGTTATCATTAACGTACGTCACTGACAGATTGATATATAGAAACAATAGAAAATCGCAAAGGTCCTATTATGCTACACTCAACGACGCACACGCAGTGTAAATGTCAAGCTAATTTAAATTGTCTGCATTGACATTTATTCATTCCATCGCTTACATTTAACTTACCACAGATTGAAAGGGCAGTTAGTATAATAGTTTGGTTAGTCATTGTGGTGAAACTTATTAAAGTAAAATGCGGAATAACATTATCTTTGTGTTTTTCAACTCTCAGATAGCGACGCTGTTGGAATTAGCCCTTAAATAAAGCTAAAAATTCCTGTAATATTCACACAAATATTTAAACACACATTCAAAACAGGTAAAGCTAACTAAAAGGGACCCATCGTCTTTTTGATGTACGAGTATATTTTGTTCGCTCAAATTTTCGCATTATAATAAATGATACGGCTCTCGGGTTTCGGAGTAAAGTGATACGTAAAGCTCACATTAAGTTAATGTAACATGTTGTCGCGATTAATGAGAACTGTGGTGTCTTCCTGTTACATTGTCTAACTTACTCCATTTATTTACTTCTAAGTGTTACTGACATTTCGTGCGATACTTGATCTAATGAAGATTTTTTCTGAAACTTGTGAAAATAGGATGAAGACTTTCATCCATTAATAATGTGGTATCCTTTGCAAATTAAGATTTTGTAGCTCTTTAGATAAAATATGTATAATTATTTCCACTTTATAGGTCTGTAATTTTCAATTACAATATCTCACTTGATCCTACTACGATAGTAAGTGGCAGAAAAGTCAAGAATAGTGACACTAACTTAGTAAAAAAGTCAATTCACGGTCTTCTCGAAGAATCATATTACATCTCGGAACCGTTTCAGGGTTGGTAGTAAGAAATAAATCAGGTCTTACGTTGATCTTGATCTATTTATAAATATTTCCATCTACTGCTCCTAGACGTCGATTCTTATTCAAAGTTATCGTCGCAGTGCTGTTAAGACCAAAGTATTTCAAAATCTTCGTATAAATTACATTCACGATTTCGATATTAATATAAAAAAAAATTGTAACTTACATACCTATGCTTTAACTGTTTTTTTTATTAAGTGAAATGTATATTATGAAATGTAATAGTAAAAAAATAATAAGTTAAAATAATGCAGGAAAAAAATATGTTAGACATTAAAATTACGACATGGTAGTAAGTAGTATATCAATTAAGAGCCTATAATAATATGCACAATAGATGTATAAGTATGACCCGTAAAATATACTTCAACAATATCGCTATACGCTAGTCCTAACATTTTCATTGAAGTGTACACGGTTTTCCAATATACCTCTGAGAAGGATCTCTGAAGCATCCACTATGGACCGGCTATATTTAGCCTTGGTAGCTTATTGTATTATACACTGAAGGCACTTGAAAAGTTACTCTTATTTCACGAATATACGTTGTAAAAACTAAGGTTTATTTTTTAATCGAAACTGTAATCGAGTGGTGGATAGGTGATAAATCTCTTCAGATTTTTTGTAGGTTTTAAATCGACATAAGAACTTTTGACAATTAGCTACGACACTAAACATTCTACCATCCAGTTAATCCTTGATAATTTTAGACCTAGCAATTGTGGTTTGAAGTCGCTTGACTTCATACGAGTAACTAATACAAAAGGTCAAATCTTATTTTAAATAAATAACGCTGCGATCCCTACACTAGGATTCCCTGTGTTGCGACCACCATGGACTACACAATTAGACCAAGGACACACCCGAATCAAGAGTAGACACTAAAATTCATCATTCAAATTTCCACCTCGCTAGCAATCGAATACGAAACATCAAAGTGATACACATGATTATTGAATCCAGATAATTATTGAATCCACGTCCCATTCAACAGCGGTCCAGTTGACTCATATGGGTCCTCAATAATCGAAAAACTAATATATTAACATTTCCATATTCGTAAGTTTATGTTAAATAAACTCAAATATCCTAAGAGGCCACCTACAGACTCGCCCACCCGATGTATTCGATTCGCTGAGTGCACTCACATTTATGTGCCCGCAAATGCGTTGATGTGGTTTTCCTATTAGGATATTAGGTTAAAACTACCTACGTCATAACACAGTTTGGTTATGTCATTAAGATCAGCGAAGTACTGTAATGAAATGTTTAAAGATGGAATTGAATGCGACCTAATGTAAGTACGTATGAACTTGGTCATGATTAGAAAGCTTTAATTATGTTTTATATTATGCTAAGAGATTGCTAATGAACTCCTATAGGTGAAAAAGTTTTTTTTGTATTACAATCCATCGTATACTTTATAATCATTGAAAAAAAAAATTAGATGACTAACAACTTTTGATTCATACTAAAACATTTATCACAAATCAATGGCATTTATTAAACTGCCAATGTTTTACACGTTATTATTTTGTATCAGACATTTTAGCATTGTTATAAACAGATACTTAGTCGTTTTCCAATATTCTATTATTTGAAAGAACATTTTCACAACGTTATTAAATCCCATTCTATGAGTAAATAAGCACAAACTAGTTTCAATAAATATTTAATAAGTGGTGGACCTTTGAGTCCGACCCCAGAACTCCTTATTAATTCTCAGCGTCCTTCTAGAGAAATTGCGAAAATAATAATTAAATTATGACCAAATTAAATAATAATATTAAATGACTTTTGCAGTATTTGTCAGCTTCTGAAGGTTCAAACTTAATTTGATTAATACTTCATACATTGATTTAGTTGACTATATACAAAGACATTATAACCCTAAAGACCACGCATGCAAGACGAACACTTTTAGACAAACCATTAGTGATTTGATCCTTACAAATGAAACAGTGCATCTGCAGTGTTTCATTCAAACGTGATTTTTTTTGCTTTTTTTGTCGTCTTTAATAATAATTGGTAAACGATTTTTGACATTCTGAATTGGCCAATCAAGGTTATGCTAGCCCGCCCCGCATAGCACATAGTTTTGTTTGTTAACCAAAGGCGATTGACAATAAGTTATTCGTCGAATTGTTTTCTAGTCAAAATGATTTTACTCGAATTATTATTTAGTCGAATTTGTATTAGACGAATAGTCTTAGCCGAATTAGTCGCATTAGTCGTTTAGTAGCTATAATGTCGTTGACTGATACTTTTATTTAAAAAAATTAATAAATGATTTCAGCATTTCCCATATTGGAATAGCTGTCACTATCGTTTAAAAAATTTTAAATTTCGATTGTTCTATTGTTGGCGTTGCTCTAACTGTCATTTCCTGTCTGCGTCGCGAGCCGTGTAAGCTTTATGGCATGTTCCAAAATATCTTTTATGAAATCTGTTGACGTTTTCTTCCGGGGATCGACCTCACAGAGCACGGTTTCCAACTTCAGAACCTATTTATAATGCGGGAGAGGCGCAAGTGAAATGTACATCGCTTTTCCCTTTTCCGCTGTAAATAAATTAAATGAATAACATTGATATTTACTTTCTTGCGTATCTTAAACATTGGAAAATCGTGGGATGAAATCGTGTTGGGTGTGTTTGTACTTAAAAGTTTACTTACCGAGCTCTTATAAAGGAATGGTGTTCGTTGACTTATAGAAGAAAAATGTATGTTGTTACTGGCCCAATTAATCTTTACATGACTTGATATGCATGTGGCACATTATTTTAAATAGGTAGGTACAAGGCCAAACAACTTACATACAATTATAGAACATTAAAGTATCTGAAAATCAGTTAAAAGGATAAAAAATCTATGATATCCTTTAGATATCATTTCACATTTTAATTTAAAACATTTAAATGGTTGCCTTATATTGTATTTTGCACTAAAATGATCTGATATGTTTTAAACGAGAATATCTAACAGTTAAATAATGAAATTTCTAGAAAGTTTCACAACAGTATACAGCCGTCCTCTTCTCTAATGATAATCGGAGGATCGACTGCTGTAGTTGCCCTCAGAAACTTCTCGGAATCAACTAATGAATTTGCACTCCACGTGTCTGTGAGTATATATTTTACGTATCACGTTCATACTGTTCACTTTTTAGAATTCGTTAGGTAATTTAATATTATGAAACCCTTCAACATTTGAGTTACCAATAAACCTAGCTCACAACCCATTTGTACCCTAGATTTAAGAGGTTTATATACATACTCAAAGTTAGTAGGATACTAATAATTATAATAATAATAATACAAAAACTGGTTGCTAAATTCACAACATTAAAAAACATTTAAACACATCATGCATCACTATTTAACTCAATGTAATTATATAGAGATGCTAAATTTTTCTGTCAATTCTGTTCAAATCTCACACTTTTGGGCAGTGCAGTCAAATATGAAAAGGTGGGGTCTTGACGATTCATATTTAATGTCCTAAGTGAAATTCCATGTCCAACTCAACGAGCTTTCGTAAATGTCTATTTTATAACGTTTCCTTTTAGCTAATATTAGCTAAAATATTTTTAACTTGAATTCAAATAGATGCATTAAGTAGTTATTGAATTTGAATGTACTAAGTTCTATGCTTTTTATGAACCGGGCTTATACTGCAGTAATCGCGTCTAGTTTAATTTTAAGCAGATGTATTTTTGCCAAATATCACCAAACAGTCAAAGTCATAAAATTCCTTCCGAAATTCCTAAATTCCTATGGTTAAGAAACATATTCAAAACATACTTACAAAGCTAGAGTTGAGAAATTGTATCATAAATTATCAAAATATTTAATCGATAAGGACCAGTCCCAAAGGACCCTGTTGCGAAGTAAAGGGTTATAAATTTCAGCTGGTATTTATGTTATATAGGACTAAATATTTGTTCTTGGTGTCTTGAGATATTGTGATGTACTGTTTATTCCATATTGCTGTTAGTGAAGGGATTTTTTTATGAGAATGTGTTTGACCACTGCTATTGAATTTTACGTTTTTGTTGAAAGGTTTATTAAAAAGACCCAACTCTAATACATTTTATATGTTAAAATCTCCTTCTTTCTACTAACTCCCACCTATGTTACACTACATGTATTTCGAATAAATGTACATTAGACAAATTAACTCTATACATAATTCCTACTAATTATAATTACTATTATTACTATTGTCATTTCCCTGTAACAGGATTCTCTAAATCGTGAATAGAAAGCTTAAGCTTACAAAAATGACATAATAATGTTCGATACAGGTTCGATATTATCAAATATGGCAGCCATTATTTATAAAATATACGTTTGGCCTAACAATCTGCACCATAATGGACTACTATCACAAATTAATCCAAAATAAAAAATAAAATCACATTCTCCCACTTTTTATCTACTGATTTTTCTAAAGTATCTCCTTTTTATAAAGTTCCTCCATCAGTTTGTGGAAACCTGTAAGACAAGTTTCCTTGCAGCTGCAGAGGTGAAACAAATCGTCAATTTATTCAAGAACATTTGCCATAGTTTATCTTCGAGAACGTTCGTAAGTTTGCACTCAAATTGTTTTAGGTGAAAATAAAACGATTTCACATCCAGTACTAGTTAATTTCGAAAACTAATATGTTATTTTAAAAAGTACCCAAGATAGACATTAATACGTAATATTTTTAGATATAACTATTCTTATAAAAGCGTGTGATTTATTCATATACTATTTATTTTACAGACGCTTGGCTTAGTGCATTTATTTTGTTAATTAATGGTTTTAAGTAATGGAGTGTACGGGGCGCCATTTATCATTTAGTTCAAGCCATCGTCCTGTAGAAGATAGATCAAGGTTATGGCTAAGTCTCCTTTATAAAGTTGTTTCTTTGCTATCCAGAGAAATACTTTTACCAATGTTTTTTTTCGAATCCATCATGACTGGTATTAGTAACAAATGTCCGCAGGCAACGGTAACCAATTAGCATCAAACTCCTCGCCCCTTTTGCTTGTTGTTGACACAAAAAAAGTTGTATTTATATTTAGAATCACCGAAGAACCCTTGTTTTTTTTCAACCTTTCAAGCCTGTCCATAATGTCGACGTTGAAAACTCTCAGCTCAATTATTTTCAGGTCTATCACGTATTTATTATGTCCATAATGTTTTCGGTAGTATAATAGTGATCTACGTTGTGATGTCAAGTTTCGTAATAGTCGAGTAGGTTGCCTTACATCAGTGCTTTGGTGATCATAAAGAAACTTATGAATCTGTTCATTAACTCCTTTGTTTGTTGGTATTTTCTCAAAGGAATATGATTAAATAATGAAAAGATGTTAAAACTTAAGTGTTTTATGACATTCACCAACTCTTCGTACCTAATAGGTACATTCCTTCTTTTTACATCATTTTCCTCATTACTGAGGATTGTGATTCCTTACCGAGGGATTTATCATTTTCCGGATAGTCTCTCGTTAATTATTTCTTTATATTCATAGCCATATGCACTAGATATATCAAATTTGTCATACTATACCTACGCTATTCAATTCTCAAAGAATACAGCTCAATAGCTCAATGGCACTGCTACGGATAATTTACCGAAAACAAAGGACTCTACCGTTTGGTTGGCTGAATATCGATGGCATTCGTAGCCTGGCACAACGGTCTTAAGTAGTTCTTGTTGGAAGTTGCCAAATTTTTAGAAGGTCCTTCTTATAATTTGATTGATACAGTTGACTTACTCTAAAACGACGTACTTAATTTTCGATTCTTTTTATTCATTCATGAGTTAAAGAAGGTACACTCGAACCAATTTGTATTTGGAATCATCGAGTTTCAAATAAGCAGGAATTTTTATTTTTATTCTCTTTATTACTTTTTTTATTCTGCATCATGTTGTATTCATTATGGAATAGCATCCAATGCCAAAGATATCGATTAAAGTTCATTAGTCGATCATGGTATTGCATTATTGCATACCTACTGTGAATCAACAAATTTTTGTTATAGGTAGTGAATCGATTTGATCGCTGTTGATTCATTTCCAATATTATGTCCAATAAAAAAATAAATATCTATTTCATAAAATTGTTACGCGGAAAAGAAAAAAAGTAATATTTACTGGTTTATTAATCTCATCTCATTCTAAAAATGTATCCTTACAATATCGGGTTGGTTGTTGAAGGTATCTTTTCTTGAAGCGGAGTTTTTTTGGAAAATGACTGTGGCATCGTCGCTTGGGTCACATTTACTTGATTGATTCGATGTCAAAAGAAACGTTTTTATTCAAAGAATCACTGGCCGTTTTACGGTGGAATAAATGCGAGGATAGGAAAATTTTCTTTTATAATAATTGCACGAGAGCGAAAAGTTGGCGTCAGATGATATTACATTTTATTATCACTAGCCGTTTATTGTTGGTTTGTTCGCACCATTGTGAGCGACATTTGAAATATTTTCTATTGGGGCTAAGACATTTTTAGTTACAATATTTTTAGCGCTATAATATTTATGTAAGTTGTGATATGAAATGGAAGAATCAACAGAATATGTAACTTGAATTTACAGCAAGAATTACGAGTAGGTTCTCTTAAAATATTTAGTGATTGCTACTATAGGTAATTATCTAAATATGCTTTTAACATAAATATTATTTGTTGCAAAAAATCAATCATAGCTTTATTTTTGCTTTGCTCGAATGACAAGCAAGAAAAGTGTAGCGATTTTTGGCTTCCCTAAGTCCAATGGCCAAGTACTAAAGTGGTGGCAAATACGATTTATGGGACCTTTATCCGCCTCCATTAGAGATTATAAATGTATTACGGTGAGTAAATAGGATAAAGCATCGTTATTGACTTATTGGAATAGCGATAAGACTAACCCAGTCCGGAGTGACCCAAACATTAACAGAACTTGACATAACGGTAAATAGTTTGACAAAACCTTAAGTATTTTTTCACATGTGTGACAATTCGCGACAAAATGTTGTACAAATTTGACAGTCGCAAATAAAAAAAAATTGTATCCTTACATTATGACAATATGAAAACATACATATCTGTTGAAATTTGCACGGAATATAGATATGTCTTTACGATGTAGATGAGACTGCAATTAGACAATCGTAATTAATGTAGCCAAATCTTATGAAACGTACAAGTGTTATGTTTACAGCTATTTATGTTTATAGTTATGTAACTTGCCCTTTTACTAATTATCGATGAAAACTTATAAAATGTTTATCGATTTAAGAAATCGACCTTTTTATGAACCTTACTAAAGAAAATACGAAATCTTATAGGGCAATTATGTTTTCAAGACCCTTTTGTCCAGCAAAAGGCATCAAAGTGAAATTACTGCCGTAAACTTGTATAGACTACAGTTTTAGATGACATTTATGGCGTCTAATACGAGTCTTTGAATACAATGTTTGTCTTTTGTAAGAACGTACAGTCATAAGCATAAATATATCTGACCCTCCTGAAAACCAAAACCGATTGAGCTAAAATTTTGGATGCATATATTAATAGATACAACTGCAGTACTATTATGAAATTAAGCGTTTTTTTAAGCTGATCTGATGATATAAATCCAAGGTGACCATAGAAACTCCAAGCAAACCACACAACCCCATTGAAACTGGACTCGCTTGATTCGTCTTGGCAAGGACAATATTATTTCTAGATGATGTTCAGGGCTTGCTGATACGGTTGTAAGGAGTTCCGACCTTCCGAAAACACTTCAGTACACAATATTTGTAGGTCAAAATCTTTTTTAAAGTGATATTGCGTCATGGCCGTTTTCCATTACGTATATGTGCTGTAGGTAATCTTTAACAATGGGTACTTAGGCCTCCCTAATACTGTAGATAGCTAGCGTGAAATCTTTTTCCACATTTAAAATAACAAAACATTTACGTTAACAATTGGTTAAGAGAGAATTATTCAAATGCGACAATTTCTAGGCAGTACGGTCCGCATAAATTGAATGTTTGTACATATTAGTGTTTTAGGAATCATGCCGATTCTATCGTGACATTAAATCTAAGTACCTTTCTTTTGAGAAAATAGCTTTTTGCTTGATGACAAATTGACTTTTTCTCTACCATCTTACTTTTAATCCTTTTTCTTTGAAAGCTTTTAAAGTAAAGCCGTTAGAAATAATAGGTCTATCGACATACTAATAACAACTTTAGGATCAATAAATAATACATTTTATAAAGGTTTCAAAGTAATTAATTTTATTTTGTAATGTTAATGTAATTGTTATTAGTAAAGACTTGATTTTCATTACATAAGCTGTTAGTTCTTAAAACGAAATAAATAATTTATCTGTGACAGTAAATAATGATTAGTCTACTCAGTCAACATGTCTCCATGGAGTTAAAAGCCATTTTACGTTATTTATTCAAAATGGAATGAATCGATTATCGAATTTGAAGCAGGAAAATATTTAAGTAGGAAAGTTTTAATGGATGTAAGGAGATCTCTAAGGGTCTTGTACAATATGCAAAAAAATACTGTAACTTACTGTACATTTTGTAACTTTTAATTAAGTTGGTTAACCAGTCAAATATATATATATTTTTTAAATATAAATAACGTGAACACACATACGCCCACAGTAAATTCCCTGTGTCGCGGGTGGCATGGACAACACAAATAACACATCACTAACACCCATGACCCGAGAACAAACATTTGTCTGTCACACAAATATCTGCCCCGGCCGGAAATCGAACCCGGGACCCCTCGCTTCGCAGGCAGGATCACAACCAATTAGGCTACAGGGTCGTCAAATTGTTAAATATTATCAATTTTACACATATTTACGATAGCGTATTTGTTTCTGTATGCTTTATTCTAGATCACTAATGATTTAGAAAGCAAATAGATTGTTTTTTTGACGTCGATATGAGACTCTTAATATTGGATTGATCTCCTTCCATCGGTAGAGTCAGTTAAATAGTCAATGAATATTTAAAAAAGCTTTCGCTCTCGCACACAATGCTATGTGCTAACATCATTATGTATTCAAGAGACAAACAAGAGATTTCCCTTATTTCATGAAGTCTGTTAAAATACTTCTCATTGTTCCTCAAAAAAGTATAATATGAGCCAATCCCACAAAATTATTAAATTATACAAAGATCCAGACAACTTAGAAAGTTGTTGCTAATTTTTCTTTTCTGTATGAATATTAGATATAAAAACAGAAAAGGTTTTGGATGTAACTCGAAGGTAAACCACAGAGTGGATTCAACAAGACGCCGCATAATAATAATGCAGTAGGTATGACTTTTGGAGTTTACGTTATCTTTCGTGGTCTAGATATTGTTTTCGTTTGCGAGTACCTTTGTCTTTTTATCCGTAGTAGATATAAATTATATTCTAGAAGTTCTTATGTGACTTTTGTGTGAGTGACTTTGAACACTACTCATAAAATTATTTAGTATTGTTACAGTAAAACACGTTTATGTTTTCAAGCGTACGTATTACGACATTTACGAGTTATACCAAACTTAAGTAGTTGTACTACCAAATTCTTCATCCGTATTACCAAAGCTTTTATAACTCTATCATAAAATATTTAGGTATAAACAAAAATAAGAGGAGCAAAGCAACCTCAGCTCCATTTCAATATCAATTTGTGAGCCTAAATAAATCATATTATGGGGTACACTGAGAACAGAAATAGCTCCGATGTCAACTCTTGCGAATGTCGTAATTCCATTAATAATAAAATAATATTCGAGAGACGTTGTTTTCTTCCAGTCAGTTTTTATAACCATGAAAAATACTTATGATCCATCTTTTTCTACAAAAAAGACGATATGACAGTAGTTTATACATCAGTCTTCGTTTAAGTGATTAGTAGCTTATTAGAATTATCACTTTTTGTGGTGAGAAAACATGAATACTGTCAGGTTTCTTCCAAATTCCGATGAGCATACAGTCAGCAGTATGGAATAGTTGCTAGGGAATAAACGCCAAAGGACGTTTATCTTTGATATAGTGAGAAAATGTTAACCACTCCACACACACACACACTAGGATTATCTATGTCGTGAATGTCACAGAAAACATTCAATAACATGAACAATCAGGTAGGCTGAAAACGTGAAAACCCCTTGAAATTTGTATCACACTGGGAATCGAACTCAAGACACTTTAAACGCACGTCCTGTGTGGTAACCTCTACGCCTACGAGTTTTTATATGAAGTGAAGTATTATGAATTATATATAGAGGACAATTTTCTACTTTAATGCCGAATCATTCAGAGTTTATGATAAAGTAACACCTTGTTACGGGAGCCAAGTTATAAAAAGGCGTTCTTATAATCGAACTTTTGCCATTAAAAGTTAGCGGGTATTTGAATGTTACGTACCAAAAAAGTGGGTAAGGATTCAACCGGAATAACATAACAATTTTTTTCTTTTTTTAGAATTGGAAAAAATCTTCATAATTTATGTTTTGACGATTAATGAACATCCAATTTTATTGTAATAATGTGCCTCAATATGATTTGTTTTATAATATAGTTTACATAGTATATCGTTAAAGTACGTCATTTGTTGATTGAGTTTCTTAATTCCTATGGTAAAATAAATTATATGGTATTTATGCTACTCACATAGTCATTATAAATGGAAAACTAAGAGTGGTTAGTAAATAATTTAGTACTGTAAGCCCGATACAACTATTTCCACTCTTGATATTAAAATAATCAAGTTACCTAGATATGAAGCATGTTAGCAACATCGCCATTTCTGCTCCCAAATGAATATAAATGCTTAAGCGAGAGAGTGAGTTTTAGAAGTAATTTTCAAATTTTATAATTCTCTATAGTAATTATATATTTCTCTATTTTTATCTGACTATGACAGAGCCCTACCCTCTATAGTGTTTTTCAAGAGCGTCATGTAAGTAGTAATGTAATAACTACACACTATGTATTTCTTTGTAATGGCTTAGAACCCAAAAGACTGGACAGAATATACCTCATAAGTTGGTACTGGATTTGTAGCTATTGTAGAAGTGATAAGATTTAAATCCCCCATCCATTTTAATCAACCAAGCTTTTTGGCTTTTGTTAGCACTAGATATCGTTGAAGGTAATTTTTTGACATCAAGTAGTCGTATAATAAATGTCTCTATGACACAAAGAAGTGTCTTGGGACATCAGGATAGAAGAAAGTTAGTTTCGCTTAATTTTTATTACTGTTAGGTGTGAGAGACACGATTGGGTTGGATAAGTGTAAAAGTTTTGCTCGTAATATGTACTGTTACGATTTCATTTCATTCGCAACACGTATTACAATAAAATAGGTATTGTGTTCTTGAAACCATTTGCCTTAGAATTACAAGTCACTGAACTAAAATAAAATCGTTTTCATGAAAGAAAGGACATCTTGAAGGATCCTTAAAGACGTGAAGAGCTAGAAATACTCAAAAGTGTGCTTCGAGTACAATGGAACGTTGTACAAAAATGATGAGAAGGGACTGAAATGGAATATAATAGAACGTTATCAGTTATGCATGTAAACTACACTCTTACGAGGCTCGTAGGAGTTAAGGATCGCGACGTTACTGTGCCTACATTGTTATAATATTTGACCTCGGTGAAATTGTTACGATATTTTTAGACGAGTATTGTAATTGTTCTTCATATGATATTTATGGAATATTATATTTCTTGAAGGATTTTAAGATTTAAGGTTTATTGCGTTTTTCTGCTACGCCCGCTTTGTTTTATTAATAAATCCCTGCTAACATATTTTTTGTAATGCCAGTAATGTAATTGTTTATGATACTATTTATAACATTTTCTATTTGAAAAGATAAATGAAAACAATTTATTAAGGTTTATTCAAATACACAAACATTACTAAATACTAGGTACAGTCGTGAGCAATAATATCTGACCTCCCCCTTGGGGCATAAATATCTGACCCCCCAATGGTGTCATAAATATGCGACCCCCCCTAAAACACAGTTCCCATTGATCGATTGAGCAGAAATTTTGCATGCATATGTAAATGGGACTATTCTACAATATACTTATAAAATTAAGTTGATCTGATTGAGTTGTAATATCCATTAGAAATCACTTAGATATTTTTAAATAACTAATACTGTACTACTACAACAAACCGTCCACATCATCTAAATCAATACTTATGCACCTACATCTCCAAATAATGACACTTATGATCATAAAAAACAAACTTTTAATAACTCGTATACCTAATCAAAAGTCTCATAAGTTTGGAAAACTTGCGAACTATTCTTGTTAAGAGTTACTCGAAAAATGCACAGATTAATGCTTCGGCTATCGTAATCGCTAACCGATCCCAAGAGTCTAGTTCGAACGTGAGTCGCGTAAATAGCCAATTTCGTTTAAACTGTCCCTAAGCACTGCAGGGCTTGTGATCTAAATACCTTGGGGATAAACTTGTCTAAAAGTATAATTTTGATAACAAAGTAGACTAATGATTGGAACCTTGGTCCCTGGACAAGAGTTCTTGAACCCTACTTTTACCTACTGCTATTTTAATACAACACTTTTACACTGCGTCATGGTACCATAGATAAAGACAAATGACGAAAGCAATTGTTAGGGAAAAGTTGTTAGGGATTAGTTATACGTTACGCAAAAGTTGTTCAATTTAATGAACAATGCATAAGTATTTAACGAGAACACCTACTTACTGAAACGCTCATAGCCCGGCGGCTTGTGTCGATCCTAAGAGATCAACAAAGTTAACTGCGGTTGCAGTCGGTGAGTTGATGGGTGACCGCTAGTGGCAAAAATATCTTGAGCGTTTCCGTGCTTCAGAGGGCACGTTAAGCGGTCGGCCACGGTTGTTACCGTTAGGTGACAATCGTTAGCCATGTCGGATGTCTTTAGGTGGCATAAAAAATTCCGACACATGGGTTGGCCACTAATCCCTCCACCAATCCGCACTGTAGCAGCATGGTGGAGTATGCTCTAGGCCTCCTCTGTTACGAAGAGAGACCTTACTCAGTAGTGGGCCGTTAATGGGTTGAGACCACAACCTACTTATGTACTTTTTATTAGTAGAATTTGAAACAAAATGCAGAACCACATCTGGCAATTTCGCTATTACACGCTGTATATTTTTTAGTCGTGAGTTTAATTTTTTCATAAAATATAACCACTGAACTTGTTAGCGTCAACAAAAATCTGTGAACACTAGCTTGCTTTAAAATATTTTATATTCAGAGTCAATACCACCATCTCTTTGTTTGCATGGTTTTGATAAAGGATCAACGGCTTTCATTTTGTATTAAAAACCAACTGGCTGTATAAAAGCGAGAACAGTTTACATTTCCATTCCCACTCATTTACAGCTACAAACACTTAACCTTATGCAAATAGATTCAATGTTTTGTTCAAATTTATTTGGAGATACATAAGTGTTTGCCGTTTAAAGGGATTCTCTTTATTTAACGTATTTAAAGAGATTAAACATGTCTAATGCAAGTGACGATAGTATGATTTGAGCCTAACAAAAACTAGAAAATCTAATTCAATCTTTAATTAAATACGACCTTGAAAGGGTTTAAGATAAAACGTTTTGCTTTCAAATCAATCAGATCGCTGTCAAATATCAACAACCAAAGAGCTATAGAATATCAATGATTCCATTTAAATCCTCGTAAACTTTTATCGAGTTTAACGACAGTAACATCTTTTATCTCTGTTGGAAGTAATACTAAATTTCGCCTATAAAATACAAATGAAGAGTTCCAATTTATAGCCATTTGCTGAGGAACACTTGGGTGTCAAGTTTGCGGCAAGTGTGGAATTGTAATCGCTTATGCTTCAAGCAATTAGCAACTTAGTTTCTGGGAATATGACAGCTAGCCGCAAGCCGTAACCAAGTTGGAACAGCCTGAGTGCCCAGTACGCACTTCATAAAATACTTTA
>LGAG01000114.1:247826-260291 GCA_001278395.1 Lerema accius
TAAATATAAATTTTGAACAAATAATAAATTATTATCCATGGTTAAAATTTTTTTTTTTTGCTCACCTTACTGAAGAGTCCAAGAATAGTGTTAAAAAGAGACAACAATACCTACGGGAACGCCCAACTTTCCCTTCTTTAATTGCGCGAGCTATATAGATATACGAGTAAGTATATTATGAGAAGTCTGGGCATATTTATTTAAATGCATAGTCACAGTTTGATTTTATTAATATTTGCTAAATATACATATTTATAGGTAGGTATGTCTTTTTCGAGTTCTAATTTTGTTTAGGTGTTTATGAGAGATGTAAAAATAAATGGGAAACGTCTTATAGCCCCATGGGCATCTGATTTGTGATGAGTCGACTTGTATAACTAAATCTGTTATTAATATAAAGTATCTACTAATTTTAGAGGTTTCTAGAAAATACTGTCCAGGTTACAGGTAAAAATAATAGCGTGGACTCAAGGATTGATGGAGCCCCTTAACACGTACATTTTATTTACTACATTTACGTGCCTCGGTACTTTTATTTATATATTAAAGATGCCTGGGGCTTTGATAAACCTCTGTACAACCTAACTTATTTTTTAAATTACTCTATGTAGTTATTATATTTATTCTACACATAACGAGCATAAAGACACATACAACTACAACCATAATATGTATCCTATAGCATCCTGTAGCATTGTTATTACGTATCATGTAATATAGTAAAAGCGCTCATAGCCCGGAACTCCGCAATTATGACTGTCATTAATAAATGGAGGACTTTGTAATATAGTTCAGTTCTCCTTTAAAATTCTGAAGAGCATTTATACAGACTAGTACTACTAGATGTTGAACAAACTCACAGAGCTCTTGAAAAGGCACAAAAGAGCTCTCTGTGTAACCCGGAAACCGATTGAAGAGTCAAGTCAATTGCACAAACTACACGTTTTTCATTTTGTTCTATTTTTAAACGTTTAATAACTCCTATGCAAAATTGTTGTAACATATTTTTTGAAATTGGAACTTGCCGTTTCATTGCTACGTAATCGAACGGTAATTCAGGAACTAAAGCTATTAATTAGTGTTTTTAATTTCTAATTATCTCAGGAAATTTCAACAGGGAGGATGGGTTTAAATTATCTCAAACATGGAATCCAGTGTTTAGTTTATGTCATCGAAAAACAGTGTCGAAGTCAGTACAAGCAGATACCGTAAGTGTTGTGTGTCGTGAAATGATAAAAAAGAACGATTACGTAAAACGGACCAGACGGAAAGTTGACAGACTTATCTGTCACTAATGTTCAGCTGTCATCTGTCAATATTCTTCCTCCTCGCCAGCCACCCCAGTCTCGCCGTGACCATGGTCCTTGTAATTGGATCGAAATATCGGTGCCAAATAAATAGATCGTGAGTACCTACTCGTTATAATTTAAAATGTTCTAATTATCTGTCATACTGTACCTATTGTCAATAGGTATCTGTATTATTATCTTGGTTATTATGAGACCGGCGCCAGAGAAATGACGCCGCTGTGACACAGAAACGATTAAACAATTATTCAAAATGCTCGAAGCTCTATTTGCATATAAAGTACTTAGAGATTTTAAGAAAACAACATACAGTTTTATACGTTTTTACCATGACTGACGTATCTTTGTAAATAAGAAAACTTTTTTTATCGACAAAGTCTTCTTCTTTGAATCATAATAATATAAATCGTGCTCAATTTATTTTGATAGGTTTTTTAATGAAAAAAGCCATAATCCACGGAAGCGACGGAAATTAAAAGGTAAAGTTATTAGGTATGGCTTTTATACCTAGCTATCTTTTTTTCTAAACACTTTAGTTACTTTGTGTTACCTTTAAATAAAAAATTGCATTCCTTTTAAATAAGCGTTTCTATATGATGTGTTACCTGAAACATAAAAAATATATTAAACCACCCTAATATTCACCAATTAAAATGATTTATTTTTCTACGAAATTACCATAACATGTATTATCCTAAAAGTATGCATTAAATTTCCTTAAACCAATCTGTAGGCAGCGGCAGACAGGCATTCTTGGAATTGGATAAAGGCATCATTTTCATCAAAACCGCGGTCCCCTAAAAGCAATTATTAGTTTAAGAGTGGCTTTCCTATTGAATAGAATGGAAATAATAAAAGCCTTAACAATACGAAGGCATTTTGACCGTGACCCGATCATTTTCATTTAGAAAAACACTCAAAACCATCGTGTTAAAACAATAAAACAATTCGAAGTACGAGTATTACGATGACTTAGCAAAAATCTTCTCAAAATTTAAAATTAAATGCAACTGATTTCATTTAAGGCTTAGATTCTTAGGTATTGGGTTAGTATGACGTACATAGTTGATCCCAATTCCATACCAGTAGTACAAAGTATCGTATACAGAAGTCTATTATTAAAATGTAATGTCTCATTATTAATTTGGTAACAAGTTACTATTATATAGAACAAACCGATTAATTGGGGAAAAGGACAAGGACAAAAAAGGACAGGCGTCGTCCTTTTACAGGTAACATAATTGTATATTATTATGCCTACTACAGAAGTAATATGTAAATTCTGCAAGTATATCGATCTTGGTAAAGTAGAGGTTTAGAAAATGTTTTTATATTTTGTATTCCATCGTGTAAGCTTGCTAACGTATATTGATAAAATAAAATACAATATTTATATCATCTTGAATATTGTATCACCACTTAGACGTACAAACAGCTTTTCTATTTCAAGTAGATACGCAACCATGTTCGAAAAACTAATATTATTTGCATAACTACACAAATATTAATGTAAAGGGGATAAAAATATAAGCTGCCCTACAAGGCGATATTCTGAAATGTACATAATATTACGTATGTATGTATGATTGTATATATGTTAATTTCCTGCTCTTACAAAGAAGTTTTTACATAATCAGTTGATTTGATTGATTGACAATTTTTTCGGTTACGTGCATGACTTTTCATAATTAATTTAAATTATGATACTTAGATGTATTTAGTAAATAAACGTACCGTAAAGTACGTTGTAAACTAAACTAAATCTTGGTTACTCAGGGATTTAATTCCTCTAAAAGCTGAAATCAGGGGAGTAAAGGTCAATAGAATTATGATAATTTTGAGCTACACCACAGCGTAAACGAATTTAACCTGTAACCTACAAACCTAAAATTGCGAATATCAATTGTTTTTCGCAAAGGTAGGTAAAGGTATAGAAAGATTTCTCTCGAGAGCGGATTTATCTTTCCGTCGATCAAAAGACTCCCAATTAGTCAGAGATATACTACGGCAGCAATTTAGTGGAGATTATGGATCAAGGAACGTTGACGAATGATGAATTCTCCTCATTTATTACAGCTCACTAAAAGGTGTTTAATGGAATTGATCTTTTATTCTCGCTATGTCGAAAATGTTTCACCAAATTAATTGAAGGTTTTGAAGTAAACTTGTGAAATGAAGCACTTGTTTACATTTACGAGTAGTAATGAGACTATGAGAACGAAGTTTAATTAGTTAATTAACTATTTAAGAGAAACTATCTGAAACTAAGATGTTTAGAATTATATACTGTTTTAAATTTAAATGTAGTATTTGTAAGCACCTCAAATTGCTACGTCCTAACAGGGTAACATAATTATAAGTATAATGTAATGTTGCGATAAATAAACTAAATTATTACTCGTTCTATACACCTTGCTGAAAAATGGCAATGTCAGCGTCTACTGTTTATCAACGGGGAGCAGCATCTGACAACCCTGTACTGTTTTTATTCATAAAGTAAGGGATTGTGAAAATTTAACTATGAGGTAAGGTGGGGTAAGACTAACACACGGGGCAAGACTAACACTGTCTATTATCTCGATATGCACTTGAAGAAAGGACATGTGTGTGTTTTTGCCGAGAACATTTACGTTTGTTCTATCTTACAGACTGGAAGAATTTCGTATTTAAGCTATACGTATCGAAATAATGGACAGTGTTAGTCTTGCCCCGTGTGTTAGTCTTACCCCACCTTACCTTATATGTATTCCTGTGCGTATTTGCACTTTTTTTCATACATATGTGCAGACCGCAAACTATATGCTGAGCTATTTTTTGACAGAAAATAAGTTGACAACAATCCCACCTACTTCTAAGTGGCAATGTTGCCCAAGATGCTGAGCACACTAACTTGAGAAAAGCTTATTTATTCATGACTTCAGGACGTCCACATTATAATAATTATTATTTTTAATAGAACGGGAATAAACAACAAGACTGAATGCGAAACGACACAGCTTCGATATCCTATCTTAGTTTGGAAGTAGCTTAGTTCTTGGTCTGTAATCGGCACAGAAGCGAACTTAAGGATTGAACGAAAATCTAAAAATAGATCTGTTAATATAAGCACATGTCAAGCCAAACCTATTGAAAATACTCATCATAAAGTTGAAAATAGAACACGGTAAACAAGAAATATAAATGGAAAAGTTGTGCTTAGATGGGCTTCGGAGCTGTCGAATTTTAATCTATTTTTTTAACATATTTAGGAAATGTAAGCTTGTATTATTTATTAAAATTGAAATGATATATTTTTTTGTTTTAAACTAAATATCTTTACATAGTAAAGAACGTATTTCATTTGCCTTGTAGAAAGGTAACCCACCATTAGTAGTCAAATAACAACATACGAGTAGGTAACTATTATATTGTAATCACCTGTTATTACGTGTAAGATTCTAAAAACCTCTTCAAACTTTGGTTCTCAATGTATTAATCAAAAAGGGTTTAAACCCAAGATGCCTCGACGTCTCAATTTATCAATAGTTAACACCGCATCGAGATTTCTATCAGAAACTTGGAAGGCCCTTGAAAAACTTTACTTCAGTGAACATTATTGAATGAGTGTCAAGTTTAGGCCTCACTCGAGATTTGCTGGGAGCACCTATTCGTTATGCCATACAAATAGTGAATGGAATTATTTATATAACAATTATTAAGTACGTAGGCACTTTTGTTGACATGTTATTTATAGATTAATAGATTTTTAATCTGGTTTTGTAAAATTTCTATGTATACTTTACAGTGTTTTCCGATTTACTGCATGTTAAAATCCCTCGAGTATGAGAAATAAATATGCAGAAATTACAAGTGAATACAAATTAACATACCATTTGTGTCGCTACTTTCGTACCAATAAAAAAATTATGCATGTTTTTCAGTATTTATTGTGAATAAATTATCATACTTCATGAAGCTTTAATTGAAATTTGCATACACTGAAACATATGTTCTGGCAAAATAACGCAACAACAAATATGATATTCATGGAACAAATAAAGGGACCATTGGAACAAAGGGTTTTGAATGGTCCATTAAAATTGTTTTTGTATTTGCGCGTCAACAGTAAAAAAATTGCATGCACAGGAATTCTACTAACGACTGTGACCCATTTTAGCTCAGAAAATATATCAATGGTTTTGAATAGGTAGTTTTTCACCGCGAATATTTTTCCTTGCCGTTATTTACGTGGGTTTATTTCAAGATTTTTATCCATGACAGTTTTTCTCAAGCTGAATTGGTTGAGCTCTGAATGCTATCATATAATTTTTTTTGCTGTGTAGATGATACTGCACTTTTTACCCAACTGCGTCAATAGGAGAGTAATGTTCTTCGAGCATAATTGTATGTTTATTTAAGTGTATGTATATTTGTCCCTTTTTTGGCACTCTCCACAGGCCAAACGTCAATGTATCAGGTGACATTAGATTCGTCTTAGGTGTCATAAGGTCTTCATTTAATATTTGTAGAATAAAAATTACTTCTTACAATAATTTAATTTTAAGTAATTCTAATCACAAATGCAATATTGCAGTATTTTTCAATCATAAATGTTGAAGAGAAGTTATGATTTCAATATTGTAGGAACTATTATTAATTGCTCGCTTTTCTGTATTTCCATTCGAACAGTTCAGAAGCCAGCCCAGCCCTATAATTACTATTTTGATTGACCTACTTTTCGAGTAGCAACTAGGAGTTAATACGTCTGCTTGGAGAAGTGTTTAGGTATATGTATGAATCTGATATCATATTTATACTCACTGAATATTATATTGTATATTTATACTGTATAAAGTGTAAATTATTCATAATTTCCAAGTGTAGAATGCTTTAAGGTATATCCATTATCATTAATATAATTGATAACCATAAATCATCATATTTAATAAAAATGTTGATTGACTGACAGACACGCTACAGCCTAAACGGATAGACCTAGAAGCATGAAACTTGGCACAGAGGTTCCTTTTAGAGTGTAGAGGAGCACTAAGAACGGATTTTTGGAAATTCCCACTTTAAGGGGGGGAAATAGGGGATGAAAGTTTGTATGAAAATTAACCAAATTTTAAAGCTAGCAGTTTTCAAATTCGTGTTTGGGTGTATGGTTGAAAAGGATGGAAAACCTTATTCAACGATTTTATTAAATCAACCCTTAAGGGGGTAAATATCACCGCAAAACTATATTTTCCGCAAGCAAAGCTGCAGGCAACAGCTCGTACTTAATAAAAATGTTGATTGACTGACAGACACGCTACAGCCTAAACGGGTAGACCTGGAAGCATGAAACTTGGCACAGGGGTTTCTTTTAGAGTGTAGGGGAGCACTAAGAACGGATTTTTGGAAATTCCCACTTTAAGGGGGGGAAATAGGGGATAAAAGTTTGTATGAAATTAAAAAAAAAATTAAAGCAAGCAGTTTGCAAATTAGTATTTAGGTTTTCAATACTAAGCTAAGAAGTGCGGATTTAAAAAAAGTTAGGGAATTAACCCATAAGGGGGTGAAAAATGGGATGAAAGTTTGTATGAAAATTAACCAAATTTTAAAACTAGAAGTTTTCAAATTCGTGTTTGGGTGTATGGTTGAAAAGAATGAAGCACCTTATTCAACGATTCTTTTTAATCAACCCTTAAGGGGGTGAATATCACCGCAAAATTATAATTTCCGCAAGCAAAGCTGCGGGAAACAGCTCGTAGTATATAAAAACGTATATATAAATCAAATAATTTCCACGAACTCCTTTTATTCAGATTTATTTTAGAGTTTCCCTGAGTTATTTAATTTTTATATGGATTTAATTAATAAAGGAATTGAAATCTCGTTATATCGTACGAAACACTAACTAGATAATAAAATAAGTTATAGAACGTCTACCAGGTTAGCTAGTTACATTATTAATAAGGTGGTAGGTTAAAAGCACAATCTACAATAACCTTTTCTTAACACCAGTAAGTTTGTTCACTGATTTGGAAAATAAGACGCACATAGCAGAAATTGATATTGAACAGGAAACCATCGCATGGCTATGAACGCTTAAATTATTTAGATTAGGACATAGCAACACTTCCTCTGCTTCTAAAACACTCAGGTAATTTATACTCTATTCCTCCTATTATTTGTCTTCTTTACGTAATATGTCAATTAAAAAAATAATTTATATAATTTTTATTTTATTTATTTTTACTATTTTTATTGTCTTTACTTCATGATAAATAAATTTTATTTGTATGAATGTAAAACGAAAATTACAAATTTATTTTTATAAGAATACTGTAAGTATAATATACGTCTATGTATAATCTATGAATAATCAAATTTCGGTAAAACGGATTAATAAAAAAAATATGTTAGCACATGAGCCACTTTTATCCTACGTTATAATAAGCATTATTACAATGATTATTATCTCCATAAACATTCTAATTTCGGTGACAGAATACTAAGAAATGCTAAATCATTTGATTTACTTACGACAATAATGCTCTTCATCAGATTTCAAGCTTAGCTGAGTAAACCACTTCTAAAGGATTAAAGGGATCTTGAAAATAAAAGTGACATAATTTCAAAGAAGAAAAGTTGAAGAACGAATTTTATAAAATATTGCCCTAGGGTTATATGCGCAGGTGACCAAAATATACCACACGACAAACAATATACTATTTACTCGGGTCAAGATTATAATGGATGTCTTTTTGTACTTATCTACAAGTAGCTGTTAATTTAATGTTATAGGCGTACTCGTATGCCGTTTAAATAATATAAAATATATAAATCTCCGCTACGCAACTACACTCATTGCTGCTACGTAGCTCCCCTTCTGTGCTACGAAGCTACGCTGTTTGCGCTACGAATCACCTTCTTAACTCAGCAATGCTCATCTGCGCTTCATTAAAAAGTAATCTACGTATTACATGTTATAAATCCATTCTAATATAAATAAAATATACGATCCATTTTGTCTTCTCCTATTTAGCACGTAGTTTTACATTAACCTTGTATAGGAAATAACACATTTTCATATTACTCACACTTTTCTAGAAATGTCTGATTTGAAAATAAATGAGTTAAAAACGGACTATAAATAAGAACATAATTTAAAAGCTAGTTAATTTCCTCGGTTGTGTAAAGTAGTAAATTCACGAACGCAACAGGCGTCCTTAATGACCGCGAATCTAAGTGCATACCAGCGGGAACTCAGCGCACGACAATGGCTCTTATATTTACGATCTAAGTACTTCAGACCACACTACATGAAACGAATACAGTCGCACACTCACTAAGTTAATTTCGTTGTACTGTATAAGTATATACTTGAAGATTTATGTCTTAACTATTCTCTTTTACATACTAATGTACGAAGTAGGATTGTACAAGAATTTAGTGTATAATATATAAGAACTAACTGTGCCCGCGGCTTCGCTCGCGTGAAATTTCGTCTGCCATATAAGTTTCGTGACAGATCATTTTATTTATATACAAAACGGAACGTTATAACTGACCAAGATGGCGAATGCGATTTGTTTGTCAGTGCCATTAGAATTTACCGAAATACTCCATAATCCGAATTTTGTGGATATTATGTTGTCGACTCGAAATGAATATTTTTTTATGTTTTGTTATTCGTATAAAGTCGGGTCTACCATACCCCTTGACGAAATTACTAATATATGTAAATAGATTGGCAGTTAGTTGGTTCTTTTACAAGAGTTTCGAGAATTATTACGATAAAATCCAACACTAGCAAATGGCAGCACGTGCTTTCAATAGCTGTTCGTAATGTTTATGATGGCCATATCTGATGTAATTCAAACTATCATGTTGGGTTAGTGTCACTGAAAACTATCAATATCACGCTTGCAGGTTATTCAGAGGTTATTTAATGTAAGTCTCACGTAACTTTGTATTGAACGTAAAATAATCGATAAATTTTAACGGCGCTTAGCATAACAGAAATTATATAAATTTACATACGATTAATCATAAAAATACTATGAAATATTACTACTTAACTTATAAACTGTTTGGATACAGCCGTATATATAAAAGTGGAAAGAAAAAATAGCAATTTCCGTATTGCCGTAATAAAGTAAGATTTTCTTTCAGCTTTCGAAACATTATTAGCTCATTTTATAAAACAAAAAACGTCATCAATAAACATTGGTAAACTACATTGCTGCCTTATCACTGATTTTATATTTATAAATGTTAATAAACACAGAATCAGAGTAAAGATTAAATTATTTTTTTTAAGTTGTCAGTACATAATTTTTTCTTTGCTTTTTTTCTCATGTATTATAGGAAGCGGTGTTAAGGTGTAACGCATGAGATTGTACTTCTGCCCACGCCTACGTTCGTCAAACAAACCAGTCACAATATTTGAGTTTCATCTGGTGAAGCTTTCTCGGAGTTCAGAAATAGCTTTTCTCCGGGAAGTGTAACTCAGTTCTATAATGTTATAAAACGACTAGGTAATAATACTATTAACTTTTAAAGTACTATTTTTTAACATGATTGCAGTAACTTCTAACATTTTTTTGTCATTTTCGTAATATTTAAGGACATGATGAAATTAATAAAAGCTTCATTTTATCAATGATGATGATATAATAGATGTTCAAAAAATTGAACATATTTTAAAAAAAGTTTGCTAAATACTATAAAATAAAAAAATAACACTACAGCAAATACGGTATATATATCAATATAATATACCATATGTATACATATATTTAAAGTCGTTTGATACGAACGCAGTCTCGTATTTTTATACTTAATAAAAACCAAGCGAATGAGTTTATCACTGAAATGCTCCTAAATGGCTGAATCGATTTAAATAGTTTGCGGTGCATTATATATAGACCGAATAGGGCTTACTACAGTTACAACATTAATAAAATTAATGCAAGGAAGAAGAGTTACTTTAGTAATAATCTAAGCTCAGAAAACACTGTAAAAAGTATCGTTAAACGTTGTTTATAAAAGTGTTGTTTGTATTTCATTTCAAACGAATTCGAGGTAAAAGGATTTAAAGTGCTTTGATGTGCAAAGCCGCTGTAAGATCTATAATCCAATGGAAGTACCAGGATAAGTGCTCGTTAATATTTTATATTGTAACCGGTTTGTGCAAATAAGCAAAAGGTTATCTAATAAATTATTTAAACTACTGATATTTTAGTACATCATTATTTAGTACAAGATATGAGCTTTCTAAGTATAAGGTTATATCCATATTATAATCGTATTATGAATGAATAAAGGAAAGTGTAAAATTAGTTTGAAACTCAGACCAAAAAATATACTAGACTCAGTGTTAAGAACAAAAAAGTGAGGTAAATTTTATTTCTCTTTTTTTTCACGATCTGACGTATGTCACGGAACACTCTGCCGATCAATGTACCTGGAAACGTTATCATTTATTAATAAAGAATATTTTGTTCGCTGCTTTTTGTTCCGACGACATATTTTTGTAACGTAAACGTGACTTATAGGCTATAATATTTTTAACAATATTTTTAGCACTGACATTTTTATATTTCTTTTCATAATTACTAGTTAAGTTATTATAATAGGTATTCATTGAACATACAACCTTTGTCTCGTACAAATTTATCTGATGATGGCTTATCTAGAATATCATATCTCGATGTGATACCTAATACTACAAGTCACTTCATGAATAGACTTCGATTTCAGAAACTTAACACCCCTTGCCATAATATTCCCTCAATCTACCTTAATTGGCAACTGTTGGAACACCTTAATTGGGATACGAAATAACGAGGCATGAATTGAGCTTAAGTTGCTTTTAATTTCGTGCAAACCTAGTAACAAAATATGTCAAATCATTTGTGATGACGTAAAATTTACTTATAAGAAAACTAGTTCATCAAAATAAGCATAGATCGTCTTAATTAAAATAATCAGTTTTGATATAATAATAAGTATAATATTTGCGTGCCAAATAAATAGACATACATTTATACATAAACTCGAAAATCATTCCCTCCCTTTCTGGCGCTAATAAGTAACAAGATATCATATTTAATATGTCCGTAGGTACTTTGTATGAATGTTACGATTTTGAACTTTTTCAGCTTAATTAATGACTGCCGTAATTACGGATTAAAATTTCATTACAGAGTACTGCAAATTAGTGAAGGAAATTAGCGTTTATTGCTACAAGTTAATTAAAGTTAACGGGTGATAATTAACTGGCATCCTTTTTCAGATACGATAATATTTTCTTCTTGAAGTTAAATAAATAGGTTCGTTAAATAATTATACAAAGATAGTGAAAATAAATAAATAATAATTGACGATTACAATTAATAATGGTAGTAGTGGTCCCTTCCTTCTAAAATTAGGTCCTTACAACTCTAAATAATGTTCAAAATTTCTATCTGAATTTTAGGTAACCAGGCGAAAGCATAATAGTTTTCAGAATAGCTACACAAAAGGAAATTAATATATTGTATAACTATTTGCCTCTCTATTACGAATATTTCATAATTTCAAGTTACCTATCGTAAACTAAAATATCCAACTTAATGATCAATTAGTGAGCCAGTTTTGAATTACATTCAGGAATAGACGTTAATGTCATCAATAACGATGTTTTGTTAATTATTATTTACTATTAAAAGTTCGAGTACATGTATTATGTACATGATAGTAAATAATATTTTAAGTCGTAAATTCCTTCCAAGTATATCAATGGTTCAAGTATAATTTTGAGCGATGAAAATATTATTGCTTCCCTGTAGTAGGTACCTAATTAATATTAATGAACATTTTGGTTTCCTATTTAAACAAAGCTAAAATATTAATTTCAGAGTGTAATCGTTTACTACATTTCGTTTACGACTCTACTTTACCCACAGATCAAAATAATAATTTATTAAAGCCAAGTATCAATTTAGTGTTATATAATTTGAAAAGATTTCTTAATATTCAATCAATCAGTTTTTGTATAGTTATTTTATACTTTAAACAACACATAAGTATAATATGCATAACTAAGCAGGTGTATAGTACAACCCGCCCTCGCTTTGCTTCGACAAACTTAAGCCAAAAAGCCCTTCGTAACAAATAAAAAAAATTGTACTTATATTTAGGAACATAC
>LGAG01000114.1:260435-338636 GCA_001278395.1 Lerema accius
GAAACGTGAATGGTGAATTTGTATTTTACTTATATAACACAGGAAGTATAAAGTTTAGATATGTATTAAGCAAAGAGATACTTTTTACATAACTATTTACAAATATTAAAATACTCTGTGTATTAAATATTTTGTACCTCTGCGCAATATTCCTGTAATTTCATCAGCAGTAATTAATTTAGCAACATACGTCCCAGCTCAGTTTGTATTTGACGTCACCCTTAATACGATGCTTGTAGCGTTGCTACTTCTAACAAAATTTATTTAAATTTTAGTAGTTTTAGGAAAAATAAGTTTGCTAAAATTTATATAAATGTTGTTAGTTTTTACAGTTATAAGCATCGAACATTTTAGTTTTACTTTCATAAGTAAATAGTTAACTAGAATATAGTAATTGTATACAAGGGTTAGGATAATATTTAGATTATTATTAATAATCATTATTAATATTGGTCCTACTATAGACATCACCATTCACAAGGAAAGAAATGTGTGATCAAATTATAATGACAATAATTTGTTGATCATTTTATTAAACTCAATAAAACCCTTTTGTAGTCCAGATACAATTGTAAACCCCCAAACGAAACAATAAATGGGATGTCAATTCATTGTTATCATATTGTGTTACTCTTGAATGGATTTCGTTATAGGACACTTTTCATTTAAATAACCAACATCATTCAACTGTAACGATGAGATAATTTGTGACGTTTATTATCTATACAACAATTTCGTTTTATTTAGAAACAGGTTAAATAATAATTCTACTTTTGAAAATTTAATAATAACCATGGATAGATAGATAGATAATCACTTTATTGCTTGTACACCACATAGTAGACATGACAGCGAACATTAAGCACATAACAGGTACAGAACAATGGGCGGCCTTATCGCTACGTAGCGATTTCTTCCAGGCAACCCATTACAGAGGCAGAGGAAAGCAAAAGTACAAATGAGGGTAGCGGCGTACACAAATTAAAAATATTAAAATCAACACACACCTTTACTATGGCAGCGATAATCAGACTAAGCATGTGGAAGGGATTGCAGAAGATAGTAAATAAATAAATAATGGCAAAGAAATAGTGGGAGAAGGAAATGGTTTGTAAAAACAAAAAAAAAAAAAATTTAAGAAGGAAATGGTTTGTAAGAACAAAAAAATTAAAAATTAAGACGCAGCAATGTTAAATAGCAAGGTAATAATTTTTAACCAATGTTTTGAAAGAGTTAATATTATGTGCTTTTCGAAAGTGGGATGGCAGAGAATTCCACAGTCGCACAGCTGAGATAGCGAAGGATTTGTGATAAAAGGAGGTAAAATGGGTGGGAGTTTTAAGAGCAAGGTTATGAGAGGATCGTAGTATGTGATCGTGGGTAAGAGAGCGATACATAAAATTATCTTTTAAATACCGTGGGGATGAAGGATTAAATAGTGTAGAGTACAGAGCAGAAAGAACATGACTATTCCGGCGAAGGCGGATTGGGAGCCACTCGAGTTTATTACGATATTCTGAGATTTGGTCATACTTTCGGAGCCCAAATATGAACCTTATGCAAGCATTTTGGAGTCTCTCGAGTTTGTTAAGTTGCTCCTCAGTAAGATTAAAGTAACACGTATCAGCATAGTCTAGAATGGGCAAAAGTAAAGAAGTAGCAAGGTTAATTTTAGTGGAAGTGGGGAGAAAGTTGCGTAACCTACGCAAGCTACCTAATGCAGCAAACAATCTTCTACTGACGTCATTGATTTGTGGATTCCAACACAGATTGGAGTCCATAAGAATCCCTAAGTTTTTGACAACTTTGCAGTAAGGTATATGGATGCCATAAAGAAGGACTTTAGGGAGGTGTGCCCAGTCAATTCTAGCTGTTAACCGAGAGCCCCCAATAATTATGAGCTGTGTTTTGCGAGGATTGATTTTTAAACCATAGGATTGACTCCACGCAGTGATTCTAGAGAGGTTATCATTAATGTTGGATATGGCTTTTGGCAAGTCGTTTAAAGAAGATTGAGTATAAATTTGCAGGTCATCGGCATACATGTGGTAGGACGAAGTTATGTGAGAACATATTGAGTTTATAAAAATAGCAAAAAGAAGCGGAGACAACACGCCACCTTGGGGTACGCCGGCAGTTATAACGGACCATGTTGAAAAATTATCTTCAACTCGAACCCGCTGCCTTCGCCCATACAGGTAACTGCGAAACCAATCAACAGCGGTCGGAGATATGTTGAGAGAGCGTAACAATCCGAGCAAGATGTCAAAATCAACACATAAATACTTAAGTTCAAAAAACCATTACCCTCCTCCTAGCACATTCGGGTAAATATTCATGAACACGGCAAACACATCCACTTATTGCATGTATACGGCGTTAATATCTGAAACTCGATGAAATTGCTCCCAGTGTCGTCATGCTACGCCATATTGAAATGTAATGCTCTCACGTTTGTAATATGTACGCCATCAGCCTAAGCCTTATAAATGGGTCGTAAATATAAATGTTCAAATGAATTCATCTGCATATACCAAAAAATAAAGCGAAGTGTATACTTAATTATGATGTTACGTTTTATAAACAAACATTTTTGTTGGTTTTCTTTCTGAGGAGATATTTGAAGTTTTATAACACTGTGTATGTTTAGCGTAATACTAAACATACATACAGTAAGGCTGCATAAAAATGGTGTTATTTAAATTAGTAGTACCTTTGATCGCTAGTGTCAAAATAGCTTGAGGGGTTCCAAGCTTCGAAAAGGACATTAAGCCTTAAGCATTAGTCCTTAAGGACATCTGTCGTTGTTGGTGTTGTCGTTAAATGACAGTCGTGGCAACATGTCAAAATCTTCAATTAACACAATAACTTCCGACAATTAGGTAGGCCGCTAACCCCTCCAATAATCCACATTGGAGTGGCATAGAGTATGATCTAAGCCTTCTCAGTTATAAAGAGAAACTCATCTTCTCTAGTGGCCCGTTAATGGCTTATGACCATGTATACCTGGGAGACAGAGGTTTACTCAGAGAGTATATTCACCACATATTACTTAAGCGCTATCTAATCTAATATACATAAATCAATTGCCTAAACTGTATGCGTTATTTACTACGCTTGCTTTATTGCCAGAAATTATGCTGAGGTTTATAAATTACAGACACGGAAAGCACTTACTGGTACAGTCATACACGTATAGTAAAGAATGAGTAGAGGTCAGTATCTAATCTATAATTGGTAAGGCTTTTATCGTTACGAGGGTCAACTGTCGCAAAGAAAATTGTTAAAACTACCCTAGGTAAATACATACCTAAGTACAATGCTTACCTAATAGTATCGATATTATGGAGTCATAATTGTATAGTTTTATAGATCATGGCCACGGCGAGACATGATACAAGAAAATGTATCGTCTCTATAAATAAAAATTGTCCGCTGCTATAGGTATGCCTAAAAAATAGCGCGGCCGCTCTGCTCAAAACCAAGTTTTTATACTTATACAAACAACATTAACAGTTATATTTAATACGAAAATCTGGTGAAAAAATGGCTATTCCATGCCTCGCCGATTTAGGACACTCAATGTCCTCAATGTAACTTTGCCTTTGTCAAGAATTGCTAAAAAAATATAAGGATCAAAACACTACTTATTCTTGAAGCAAATAAACGACGGGTCTACTCCTTTTCTTTCAATGAACAATATAAAGTAGTAAGAGTACACAAAAGATCTCTCTGACATGCCTGTTATGTTACACTATCGCGTTGCTTGAAGTAAGATTAAGTGAGTGTGAATAAGGAGCATGCAAATAACAAAAGGGAAATCCTTGGATATGGTTACACAATCTCCAAGCCCCGCATATTGAGCGTTTGTGTGAACACAGCCCTTATGAGGATTTATAAAAGTGGGGCTTCCATCGAATCTGAGGATAATGATCACAATCCGACCTAAAATCCTTTCCAATCCTCGCAGTTGGCGCCCATTTTCAAGCCCCTGCATAGTACAAAAGCGGAAGCGTGTTAAGTTAAAACATTTTTCTTGATATATAATTTTTATATCACTTTAATACCCATGAAGCTATCTTTATACTGCTTTGATTAATCTGTTATTAATAGCATATGAAAATCTGTTTAAAAAAATAATGAAACATACCTGTATTTTTTCAGAAATTGTTATAAAATACGATTTTTCAAAAAAAAAGTTAAGTACACAGTAATTTTAATGTTGTGTTACCTCTATACCTTTTTTAATAGGAATTATTATAATTATTAATTTTATATAATAAAAAAAGAAAAGTTAGTTTCAGCAATCAGTTTCTCCCTTTTACCATTCCGCTGGCCTTCATATTAAAATTTGAACGTGTGACATAAAGTTAGTAGCTGTCTGCTAAAATAATTCGAGCTTCAATTGAAAGCAAACACTTAAGTTATAATGGTACCTAATCTTGCCACTTACATTTATTTTATTTTATTGTTCCCACCAATTTCTCTCCTATCGTCATCGTTTTTGTATCTGAGAATGTTGATAAAGGATTTTCAGGACGAGAACTTTGACCTAATTTTTACTATAGTTCGCGCTATGTCCAATTAAAGTCGTGCGAACCCGACTATGTTACGTTGTGAATTACCGATTACATCTAAGTTTCATCCAGAAGTGTCTCAAATAGTCCTATAAAATAAATTATAGTCAACTTACATAATCTGTGCAGCAGTGTATTAAAAAACCTTTAGAACCGTCGTGTCTTGTAAATTGTAACTCCTGTGTTCATAATGGTGGTCGCTTACCATCAGATGAATTGTTTTTTAGGCCTTAAAATACTGAATTAAAAAAATTTAAATATCCATTGAAAAACGCCATCCTCCCACCATATTCTCATGTTTTCTACTAGACAGAAATGTCTGTAGATAACCGTACAGACGACTCCTAGTACCTATACATAAAGTTAGGATCCGTTTGATTAAAGAGTGTCCTATTCATTACTCATGGTGACGAGGGTCTCTTGATGGTGGTAGAAGGCAGTTAATGGAATTAGGCAGTACGACAAAAAAAGGCTCTTAAAGCTTCGTCAGTATAGCCATGTTTATTAACTATACACAGGAGTAAAGTTAACGCATTTCATTTGTTTCGAATAGCAATAATACGTCCGGCTTGTAATAAGTTTATAGTGGCCCGACCGGCCAATTGAATATCCTAAGGTTCCTATCAACTCAGGAAATCAGCACTAAAATTATCCTTCAAGCTTTATAAGGTAAAACTAAAACTCTATAAAACTTATTAATAAACATCTCATAACAGATTAGAATTCACTCTCTTACTCTGTGTTAATTAATACTGTATCTTATTCCACTAGACATAAGGGATAGTTTAAAGTTAATCAATGTTAATTAATAAGAGGGTAACTAAACATCTTTCGCTTTACAATTTAAGCTTCATCGTCGAAAGCCATGAAACAATGTGTTCAATTAAATCTCCATAGAAATATATGCGAGGTGGTTAATAACATGCTAACGAAGTATATTTCGCTGCCGCGGCATAATTGCTCCCATGCACTGAATAAATTAGCGAACCACGAAACAAACGACGCAATGTACGTTATGTCAACAAGTCCTACGTTAAAAATCGATTTTAATCCTATTTGAGAAATTTGTACATATTGTATTTGTACATTTGTTCATGTGAATTTTTGGCGTTATTTTTATTGGTGTTCTCAAAAATCAATGACCTAAAATAAACTCTACAGAAAACATCCACATGTTATATCTACATTATTAGTTACTTACTATATTTTGGTACTATTAAATGTTTCAGGTATTATTCCAATTACTTTTAGAAAGGAAATTGCATAAATATTATCACTTTTTATCGGAAAATCTTTGATACTTTTTCTTGTTTCTTTTGCAAAGGTTCGTATTGAATAGAACGTAACAGAAAATAAACACTTTTGTTTTATTAGCAATATGACTATAATTTATAATACCTACGTAAGTAAAAAAATCCTTGATAATTTTTATTGCATATACTATGAACGTAAATAATAGCACGATATCTAAAAGGTCCTTGCAAAGCAATATTCAAATTGACGTCTTTATTTACAATAGAGGTCATATCGGGCATTGTATTTGAACCCTTTTGTACTGAAGCAACCCTTGGGGATATTATATTTACCGAAATACGTTAAACACAAGTGCTTCAAGCGGAATTCGAGATCCTGATCGCTTTTTGGTTTGTAAAACGATTTGAAAAGGCTACTAGACCCTGTTTTCATAGAAACTCACAAAGAGGAGTAACTAATATGTTTTTTATTTTGATTCGACTGTGTAGTGGTCCCGAGTGTATTCGGATATGTTAACAAATTTTCGTAGCTTTGATTTTTTTGTTATTTTTGTAAAAGCTCTCTCTGTAAACTCCATGACATTTTTGAAAAGCTTCGTACAAATTTGTAAGAATTTAATAAATAGTTCTTAAATACAGACTAAAAAGTTTTATAACTTGTGTATAATTTATTAACCAAATAAAAAGAATATTGCAATTTGAACCCTCTGCAAGTTTTAGAAACTTATATGTCGTAAAATGTGTGCAAGTCTGAGCCATTATAGACTTTTAAACTCAAATAAGGGTGCCCCCAGCTTGCGTCAAGTGCATGGCCCGACTTTCAGCCAACTTTTACTTGTCAGTTTAAAAGTTTGAAGGCTGGCACTTCAAAGCTGTTGCGAGTAATATTTTTTTACTATCCATATCGCTGCGCCAATCCCGAATCTATTTTTATGGAAATAACCAATATACGAGCAGAAAAACATAAAACGCTAACTTGCTATACATTTTATTACTATCACATAAGGTACTTTCTGTAGGATAACTTAAACCTGTTAGAAGTATTGAATAAAACTCGAAAACCACTAAAGTCATTTAAATGAAACTGTTTATGGTTGAAGCTGATTAGATGGACCTTGATCTAGAGTACAAGACGCAGTTTGATTTTAGCGAGATTAAGAATAAAAGGTATATCGAAGCGAAGCGACAACAGGCCAACTAGTCATCATTAAATGTTTGTGAATTTCACTAAAATTCCGCGAAACCGTAACCATTTTCACATCCAGTACTTGGCAGTAGCAAATGGAATTTTCAATAGTTATTCAGGTTCGTTTACAGAACCGTTTTCAAGTAGGTACGACCGAACGACGAATGTTTGCTGAACTAAAACATTAGCGGGGGTTGGAAACCGACGGAACCAGATGACCTTCCGACATTCATTAACGTTTTTGGTCTTTTACTGCAACAAGAACATGTTCTACGATGTAAATGTAATTTAGTCTTAGTTAGAGTTAGTAAATCTGAATGATAAGTATTGAAAGTTGTTTTAGTATTTAGTAATACTAGACCTTATTTGCACAATTTTGAATTTTTTTAACGTTAAGAATTCTTCTTTTTTCGTATGAAAATGAATGCCGTAATTAGTCGTCGCTCGGCTAATAGTCCAGTAAGGCTAAAAAGGCTGTGCTGATTTTGTTAACGAGCAAAAACGTGACGAGGAGACCTAAAAGACCTTAACTGAATGACCTAGAAATTATCTACTTGATCCGTTTTAAAAAGCTTCAAGCTAATTAACATAGGATTTTTCTAGAATTTTTATTTACGATATCATTAAGGTTGCCAGAAGTACCGTAAATTGGAATTATTTTTTCATTTTGGTGATTTTTTAACTCCATCGCTCGTATTTTTAAACTTCAAAAATTCGTTAAAAAGAGGTAAACGAGAAAAGAATTCTAGTAAAAATATAATGACATACAAAGACCAGTAAATTTTTTACTTTACCTAATTAACCTTACTAATTTTAAAATGTACTAACCGCACAAAACAATTCAAAACATGACACCTTTATTGTTTTAGCGACTCAATACGAGATTTTTTTCTTTTTAAGTTAGAGAGAAATCACACTGGCTATACAGAAAATGTATTATTTCTTATCATTTCCGAGCAGCCTTCCCTCCCTTTTATTCCTCCTCTAGAATTTGTCTGGAAAAGATAGTAATAAGTTCTGTCTCTAGTGAAGCATTAATATTTGTCGAAATGCCGTCTAAGGACATCGCTGGATGGATGAGTTGTATAAAGTAGGTATGCCTACCTATCTCAAGGTGACAAATTACTTGCGTAATAATATTTTCCTAACTCTGGATTTTCGTTCATTCTCCACAGAAATTATAGGAACTACGTAACGTATTACAAGTTTGAGAAAATTTAAGAAAGTGAAAGCTAGCTAACTTCTGCAGTCTTTCTGCAAGTTAAATTATATGTCCGTAATGTTCAATGAATTGCTCTTCAGTTTGCAGTTATTTATGACTTGTGAGAGACACGTATTAAATACTATTACTAAGCAGTTTTCTTACCGTCGATGGAACGGAGATTGTGGGTATTTGCATGTAGGGTGAAAGCTTGTTGTAATTTATTTGTTTGTGCATACGAATGTAGTCATTTATCGTCAAAGTACTAGACCGATTTAAACATGTGACTTTCAGACATGTCATCCATAAGAGAGTGTTCTTAGATAATTTTCATGGCATAGCAATTTAGAACGAATTTTCTTTAACGAGTTTATCAGCATCAGCAAATGTTACTAGATTTAAAGTTGTTTCTTCAATCGCGGGAATTTGCAAAATTTTTGTTTTAGTACTTCATATACTGTTACCTGTACCTTTGATACTACATACTACAACTTTGTTTTCTTTTCAAAGAACTAGCAAATACACGAAACCAACAAAATACCAAATAGAGATAGGTACAAGCACGATTCAAACACAGATCCACGAACCGGAACACCACCTATTATAATTACTAGATACTATAGCTATACGAAAACACTAGCTAGCTATTAATCCGAGGACGTTTAGACCCTTCTGCCGCCCAATAGACCACTTAACGACATAGAAGTTAATATTCGTTGTCACACAGACATCGTTGTTTTTGTGACAATGGTCTCACCCTCGTAACCTCCTTTCGGAATGACCTGAATAGCGCAAAAGGAATATTACAATTGGATTCAATGTGTGAACATCCGGCAAGCATTTAGTATGAAGCGTACAGCTATAAAAGCATCTGCGCCTAGGGTTGCCACTATACTGTTAAAAAGAGTATTAATTATAGTGTTTTTCACTACATTATATTTTTAAGTATTGAACAAAAATAAAGTATACCAAATACTGTTTTCAGCTTCAGAATGCTTAACACTGTAAATATTGAAACAAGGGGAGGCATTTTTTAAAAATTACATTGATTAAAATATATTGTTCATTTTCCTTAAAGACTGTTTTAAGTTTTTCTTCGACCTAAATATATCTACTTTATATCCTGTAAAGTTGGCAACCCTATCTATGCCGTAGGGTAGATCAGGCGTTTACCTTAAAGACGTTCCATTCCACGTATCTGCATTAAAACAAAGCTCTGAGATTTTAAATGTAAGTGAGCGATTTTGGAGCGAAAATATAAACGGATTTTTATTGAATAGATAAGACGATACATTAAAAAAAAATTAACAAGATTAGGTACTTGAAATTTATTGGAATTACTTATAATATATGTATGTATACTTTATAAGCTTAATGTTTTTAGTTAATAAAGAGGTACGAGTACCTACCTACATACTGTAAGTATTGATTGCAAATATTTTGTAGTCGCCTAATCGCTAACTAGCTATAACAAAAGCATGTTATTTTTAACAGTAACATTATAACATTTAACAAAACCATACGATACAATGTATCATTGGGTTTTATACACGCGGCCAAATTACCACAGGCATAAATCATACGTTCTAAAACTATTTGCGTTGCAGTAAAAAGCTCGATTGCGTTTGTGATTCAAACGAACAGTTTGAAAACTGGTCACGTATTTCATGTATAATAAAATGTTTTTATGCATGTGTACATAGATACCTAGACACAGGTTTCGTTTTGATGTTTTGATCGTCCATTTAAAAATCGTAGCGTCTAACGAGACTTTAGGAACTTTTTTTTTATTGATATGTTACTTATATTGTAAGTTTTGACATTCGTTAAGTGAGCTATTAGTTCCTAAGACGAAATAAATGATTTGAATTTGAATAGGTAGCAAAATCGTCCACGTTCAATATGGAAGTTAAATGCAGTCCTTAACACTTAGCGTTGCCATCCATTACTGTTGCTAAAACATGTTACGAATTTAAGATTGAACGAGATTCCAAAATAGTTTCCTTGGTCTGCAATAGTCTGCATACGCTTTATTCGATCATTATGTTCGGGTAGCGAGACCCGTAAATAACGGGTTGCTTCGACGTCTAGCGAACTAAATTGATGTCCGCCATTACGGTGACGTCACGCGTGCAAATCTCGCTTCCACTAAACGGACGATCGGCCCCGCGTTGGGCGCCAGCTATAGCTAAAGGCCTTTCATTTTTGATTTCCCAATTTTAATCCGCTCTGTAAAACCATTTAATAGAATAGACGTTAATCCCGTTTAAAAATGAATAGATTTTATTAACGGTCCTAAAACAACTTCCATATTGTGAGTGGAAAGGCTAAATCCTTTTTCCTCAAAATTTAATTTACGGATGGGTAGCTATATAATTGATTAGGTTTGATCCAATGGTTTTATAATGGTGAATCATTTTTTAGACACTGTCACTATTGCTTTATTAAAGAGAAGAATCAATAATAATACACCGTTAACATAACTCAGTGTGATAACGGAAAAGAATCGTTATTTTTCATAGACTTTTATGTTAGTCGTAGCTTGCAACTTTACTTTCACTAAACCAAAGATCACTTTCACGTACCCCGCATCATAAAACAAAAAAAATGTAGTCCAATTTCTCGATAGTTACACTGTACCCAACGTCGCTGTATCTAGGTGGATCATTTACATTTCGCCCGATACATTTACATAGCCTCACTCCGTCCCTCATAGGAATAGCATCTCGTAAAATGCAGACCAAGCACAGCGTTGTTGAATTATTGAAGCAGTGTATTCCAACTGTTAACAACACTGTCCGAGGATTTATGTCCCAACTAACGACCCTCGGTGTTGCCAGCTCGCCCCTAAACTTGAAAATATAGTTTCATTAACGCAGCGTTCATCCCGCATGAAATAACGTGTCTGTCTGAAATCAGACATTCGGAATAAATGGCGGTAATTTAGATTTTTAGCGTTGTATTTTAATTTATTTTGTAAGTGATTTGACATTTATATATATATATATTTTTGGTCGATTTTTTATCGCAAGTGTAATTTTCTTTACAAGTCAAAATATTTCTAACAATAATTTTATCATGATAACAATCATGAAGTCCAATTTGTCATCAGCGGTTAGGCGTCGCAATTATTCACACTTAACCACTGCTTACGGACATTTTGTAGTAGTCGATGTAAACACTAAATATTATGGTACTTCTGAATGTGCGACAACGACGCGACAGCAGCTCGACAATGACATCTCAAAATAATTCACGCGTGACTAGACTGCGCTTCATGTTTACGTTCCCTTCGGCACTACGTTAGCTCCCCTGTCTATTTCTTACATATCTTTATATATAGTGTACGGAATTTATATTGCTGTGCCACCGAAAGGAAAAAACAACGTAAAACCGTGAAACGCATTATTATATCCCTGCGACATTTTGACGCTGTTATCACAACCACAAAAATACGACAGTCGTCATGTTGTGAATTTGCATATTTGGACGGAGAAATACCCGTTTAATCTTTAAATGAAACTACCCATTTTCATACAACCACTCGCCGACCTTATTGCGATCTTAAAGTCAATCATGTTTTCATCCGACAAAAAAGTCGTGTCGCAGTCGTGTCGCAGTCGCGTCGCAGTCGCACACGTGAACAGACATGTAGTGTACGTGAATCATACGGCGAGCGCCACTTGTAACCCGCTAGACCGAAGTAACTGCGTGGTAAATCATATTCCGAAAACCTTTTCATTTTGCCGAGGAGTCTCATTGCTCGAGCGTACAACCACCGAGTAAGAATGTTTGTGTAATTTTTATGCTGCACATTTTATGGGAACGGTAATAACCAAAAATAACCTTTTAAATGCAGCAGAATACGCGTAGTTACATTAATACATAAATGATAAAAAATTGTAAAAATAAATAAACTTTTATACGTGAGTTTCTAACATTGATATCTCACTCTACTCTTCTGAGACAGTGTGAAGTACTAACTAAAGTAAGTTACTAGTAAATCCTCGGGCTGAAATTATATACAACTTTGTAGGAATTTTAACTGTTTAATTCACATACGTAATAAAAAAAAATATTGTGCTGCTGATAGAGCTAAAATCTCTTTGTAGAGTGACAATTGTTTAAAATCAGTTTAAAATACCAAAAAAAGTTAACATAATATGTTGGTTTCCAACACACAGGTTTCCTTATAATTCTTAAAAGCCTTTTATCCCGGGATAAGTACCTAGGTACCTACCTACAGAATCGATAATGACGTAAAGACATACATAAATACATAATGCCTGAAATAAATGAGTAGCACTATTTCTGGTGTAAACAAAAGTTTACGGAAACGAAACTAAATGTGGATACCATTTTTTTTAGCCAAAACAGTACCATAGAGCTACATTGTCAGTCTTCATTGTCATGACATATTGTATATTATCGAAGCATGAAGCACACAGATGTGTATACGAGCCGACATCTCTATCACAGCCCGCGACGGGTTCACGCAATTTATCTGTCCAACGATGCCGTTCCTCGACGTTTTGACAAATATTAATGCTCCACTAGAGACAGAACTTATCACTGTATTATCCACGCTAGCAGAAATAGAGTGGAAAGGCTGCCCACGACCGATAACAAAATAAAATGCGCTTGAAGTAAAAATATATGTGTATACGTTTGTGTATTTTATTCATTTCTTTATGACGTGGCGATACAAGGTCTTACTATATTTAAGTGCATTTATGTCATACATAAGGTAGAATCCCTTAATCTATTCGTCTTCTGTCGCTGTTCTACAACTATTCTATTTGCCTATAATATCTATAACTTGTAAGGCAGTAACTGTTTCTTGCTTGAATAAAAAAATATGTACACTTCCATAAATTATGCTCATCATTGAACAACTTTTGCTAAGGCACTTTAGTAAATCGTCAGTACTTCCACAGATGAGTGAGAGTCTCAAGTACTGCCACACCAACAAAGCCATCAAAATTGATAATAGTAACAAACACATCATGTAAATAAAGTTGCGGTTAACATGTTACCATTGACAAACATAGCGTACGTAACATAAATATAAATATAATTTTTAAACCCGTAACAATAACCAATAAACCGTAATTCACGGGTTAACAAATGAATCAAAATGAAAGCTTCGTAAAAGGACGGCACAAATTAAACAGTCGGTCAATGAAATATGCAAATGAGATGTGCAATCACGACGCTTTTGTTCGCTCGCATTGTTTCCGAAGTTCGACGATGAATTAATCTTCTATTTTGTTTCTACTGCGTATACTTTCCATTGGGATTCGTGGTTCAGAACTGATAAATAAACGCTAACACACTCATACCCCCGCAGTAGGATTCCCTGTGTTGCGGGTGGCATAGACAACACGAATAACACATCACTTGACTCCCATGATCGGAAAGCAAACATTTATCTGTCACATAAATATCTGCCCCGGCCGGGAATCGAGCCCGGGACCCCTCGCTTTGCAGGCAGGGTCACTACCAACTAGGCTACGAGGTTGTCAATCTGTATTCAATTGTAACGGGAACAAAACTACATAACGACTACGCTAGTACTTAATATTAGTACTATGCCTTACATCTGTTGGATTCAAACAAATTCACATATTTATTGAGCCCATGTTATGTTTTTTTAAATATTACGTTAAAAATTTAAAATAAAAAGCAGTTAACCATTTTGGTGTCATGACATCGCGTAAATTAATGGTGACAATTTAATCCCAATGTCGTCCAAATATGACTAATGCGGAATTTAAAGATACGATTGCCTGACGAAAATTTCTTACGTTAATGTTTCCATCAGGTGTGTACCTCAATCAAAATAGACTCAGTGTTCAGTACAAAAAAGTGGGGTCAATTTTTTTCTTTTTTTACGATTTGACATACGACACAGAGCAGGACATGCTGAGCAATATACCGGAAAACGTAATTATTTTGTCATTTACGTTATGTTTATTTCGACTATGCTTTTTTGTTCCAATGACGGAGTCTATATACATTTTGGTCTGTGATTTGAATCAGATATGTACTAATGTAATAACAGTTCAAACTATTTTACTTTTATCACACCTAAACCTACTAACAAGGACGACTAACAAGGACGTTTCCAGGTATTCATATGAAATTCATTTACAATTCCAATTATATTTCTAACTGGATGTCGCTATGTTTCTTTAGACAACTACTACCTGGGAATTGCATGCAAATTCCCATTTGTTCCCTGGTGAGAATTTCCGGGCGGACTTAATACTGCTGCTCTAACGACGTGCTAATTTAGCCCAATTGTTGTATTCTAACGACCCGTTCCCAATTATGTCCCTTTTGTGGGACATTGCTGTTTACTTTTGCTTTTCGCTTATAACAGCCATGTACGTAATTAAAGCAATAAGCGCAATAGAATAAATGATTATGAAAGAAAGTTTAATTTTGATTTAAAATTATCAGTCGAATCGGTATCTATGAAATCATACCAAAAAATTTAACTTAAAAAAAAAGAATAATATTGTCCACATAAATAGTGACATCTTCTTCTGACCTATAAGTGTGACAAAAAATAATAACAAAAGAGCAAACATTACTCTGTGGTTTCAAATAAATTCTTGAGTTGACATTTTTAAAAAGAGAACAATATTCGAAAACGACGGGCCGGGGCAGGGAGCGCGAACCATGCGATGCTATGCCAAGTGGCGTTTTACGCAACGATGACGCGACACAATACGAAAATTCCACCCCTGAGATGCTATGGAAATACGTAATAGTTTCAACTCTTGATATTTGCTTCAGCTACATTTATTACGGTCACATTTGCTGTATGCATTTCAATGTCTATTGATGCTATCTACTATTTGGTATTCGTATCAAAATTTGTAACTTGTGAAATGTATTTCTTTACTAATGATAAGTTAAATCTAAATTACAATTCCATCTGAAGCTATATTAGTTTATCTATGTTTTATTTACATCCTTTTATTAAAATTAGCATCCTTAATTCATAGAGCAATGCACGAAAGAGTTTTTGAAACGAGGCCTTCAATGGCAGGTCTTACTCAGGTACTTACCTCTCATTAAGTACTGTTGATGACTAGGTTAGGACTCCGTAATGGAAATCGTCAAGAACTACTTAAGAAACTTGAAAATAATTTACGTATTACTCAAAAATAGTTAAAGTATTTGATATATCTTACATTAAAGTACCTAAGTTTAGGTAGGTTAGACATCTGAATGAAATAGGTACGAGTACGGACAGCAGCCATACGAGTACTTTAGATTGAAGAGCTACTTCTCAGTCGAAACAGATGTCGCAGAGGCACTTCACAGTCGAAACGTACAACAAGAACATTTCATGTCAGCCTTACACCAAATTCAACTGATATTCAGAACTAAAATATGCTTTTCATTTAAAATTCACTGCAACGTTGCTGTCTCAGCAATTGATTTTCTCAATGCCAGTTGATTTTTCACTTTTATTTCCTTTAGAAGCCGGTTGAGGTCGATGCGGGATATCAAGTCGGTACAAGACAGGCTTTAAAGATTGCATTGTTGCAATGTTCGTTCCTTTGCCAAAGACTTCTGCACAAATAGCTTTAGTTACTTTGAAAAGTCTTGTGAATTTCCGTTTTCGTTACTGACTGAAGATTGATGATTGACGATGAATTAATGATGATTATTAACGTATCTAAGTCACGTCGTATTAAGTTAATATTCTACGATTGAGGATCACTAATTATTTAACATTTTAAGAATTAATTAATCGAATCCTTTTAAGTATTTAAAGTGCCCTGTTTTATATCATTGCTTACTCGATAATTATAAAAATTTATTGTTTATTAGCTATCAAATGATCAATCTATTATAGGTATTATCAAATACGTATTTCGGTTCAAATGAGACAAAACTCTGGAGCTTATGAAGAGTACGATTTAAATAAAGAATAGCCTACTTAGAATGAAACGGATTTTCCTCTTTAAGGACACATTAAGCCCCTAAAAGACGACTAAAAGAATTAAGCTCTCTGAATTACTAAGGACTCTGAATCCTACTAATTAGGCCCCCTTTAAAACCCAAAATCCGTTCTTTAGTAGCTACAAAAAGATTGGATTTTCGCTGAACTTATTATCTTAATAATAAATTCCGTCAACCAGTACAAAGTGTACGATGCTGGATATAAAATTGCAGTTTTACATGAAATTGTGTTAGGCAGTAAATTCATTGTGACTTTTGTCAGTATTTTCGTGCTTTAGAGGGCATGTCAAGCTTCGGTCGCAGTGGTGATCGTTGAATGAGAGTTGTTGAACCTTGTCGACGGTTTTTGGGCGACAAAATAACTCCCAATGCCCGTCTTATAGACCAAACCATACCCCAATCCGCACTGAAGTATGATAGTAGAATTAGCTCTACGTCTCCTAAGATACGAGTAAGAGGGGGGAAACCATCTTCAGCATAGGTACTTACTTCAGCATACATTACTTGCTATGTTAATGAAAATGTAAAATGTATCTTGAAATTTTCACGTTCCTAAAACAAGTTTAACTCGTTTATGTATGTTAAAATAATAAAACATTTGTTTTAATATTATTAAGCCAAACTTTATTGCTGTATGCCGTCACATTCATTTGCTGCCGTATAAAGTTTAAGAGTACCGCTCTCATGGCGGAGTTTATATTTTACCGGTCAGGCTTCATAATATTTGGAACACAGGTTAAATAATATTTCACCTGCATCCGCCAAGTTGTCAGCACTTGACGGTGTTATAAATGTGTAAAACGAGTTTGGTGTTCCAACTCTGCTCCGAATAACTCTCTTAATAATATTAATGTTATGTGAATAAATGCTTCGATTTTATACTTATGCTAGTGGTTTACCCTCGCTTCGCTTCGGTGCACCTTGTACCTGCCATCCCGTGAGAACAATTTTTTGAACATCTGTGATTGTAGGCTTGTGTGTTGTCTTTACGAGACGATAAGGTCGGTCAGCTACAAAATCGTATAATAAATTTAAAAAAAAAATTTTTAGACACTATCGATACCAAAGGTAAGCTACCTATAGCTAATTGGGGAAACTTATTTTTTCCACTGTACCAATTAAGTCTTATTGCATTACACTGCTTTGATACGGATTAATTAGGTTCCAATTATACAGCCCAAGCTGTAATTAAAATAAACTTTAGTAAAAGTCCTATTAATTACTAGACCACTAACCATCAGATGGCATGGTTGCTTGTTTTATAGCAATTTTCTTAAATATACGGTATGTATTTCTTAACGTTAGATAATGTTATCCTGTAGGTAAGTTAGTACTTTAATTACTCCAATAGCGGTTCATTAATTACAAAAAAGATAAAATTCAAAGTCAACTTCGCCATTAAAATTTCCCTTGCCACATCATTAATCAGTTTTTCAGCCGATGACGGTACCGTAATCCTTTTAAAACCGTCCTCTTGTTTGGGCCATAATAATAATTTTGCATTTCATCCAATATTCTTATTTCCCAGCATTTTATAATGATGATGTTAATATGAAATTTCTATATGAGACTATTGTTTTTTTTGACCAATTTCGAATGGGACAAATAGTAACGTTTCTAACTGGACTTATAAATATTTACTAACAGTACTAACATCCGCGATTAATTCACATACCTATCACTAACAAATTAACAACAATTTATTACTCTAATTAAAAACAATAACGGGACCTATTAACCAACTTCTCAAGGTTTGTCACTAATGCCCATGGGCAGCAGAAAATGGTGGCTTTCTCATACCATAAAAAGCCTTTACGATCTTGAAAACTTGCCTCATAACTTCCGTTCAACGAAGACCCCAGGACGGGACTAGAAAAGGGATAGCACAAAGGATCAGCAACGTAAATGGCTCTTAAAAACCGGATCAAATTCACCAATCAAACATTTTAAAACAATAAAGCTGGCGCCCATTCGGTCCGCTTAGCAACGACGCGATTTGCACGCATGACGTAACCTTAATGGCGGACATCAATCGAAACAGACGTCGGACGTCAAAGCACCAGAATGACGACCGAATTTGCCAAGTAGGAACTCTGATCCGATAAAATTACTTGCTCTTAAATTTGTAGCTGAAGTTCGGAACAAACCCGCCACATTGCGTTTTGATATGAAGTAATCAAAGCAAAGCCGACTTGTGCCTCCAAACTTTTTTATTGGGAAGAGAAAACGTGACCAGTTTTCCAATTGTCCATTTGGTTTCATTTTCATATGCCCTCCAGCCAAAGTGTATTCATCGAACTGTGTCCTCCCCCAGGCACTAATATGCAATACAGATATCGTTGTGGAATTAATAGTTTCAAATTGTGGGATCACTAGTCGCCCGAGGCCTAACTGCTTTCATAGATAACGTCGACAGAATGACGGGTCACTAACCCGATTATTTGCTTGTCGCCATAAAATTTGACGCTAAAATGCTTGTAGGACAAAGCGGGATGATTCTAAACTATAACTAAAGTGTACCTAATCTAAATAAACATCTATGACGTAGGTTGAACAATTTTTCCTATTTCTGGTACTAAATATGTTACCCGTAAAGTACCTAAAGATTAAGTGATTCAGTACTAATCAAGACAGAATAAGCGGGGAGAAAACTCTTCTCTGCTTTCTGAATTAAAGTTAATCCTACGAATAACTATTAGGTACCTGCGTAGATACAGATCATCCATGTGTTAAGAGATTTTTAATAATAAGACACATACAGATACATTCCTTGCTCTGTGGTGACAAGTGTACGCTGAAATAAAAAAATAAACAACATTTTAACAAGTGGCTCAGATTTTCCTAAGTATTCCCTATAGGTATTCTTCTGTTTTTGTTGGACTGAAAATTTAAGCACATTTAATTAAACAGCAATTGCCTTTTATATTCCTAAGTTAAAATTTCCTCAATTTGGATAAGCCACGGCTACAGTCGGGAAAAATACGACTACTTCGCAGGTCTGAAACATGCCTGTCACGACGGAAACCGTAACGAAGCTAATCCTCTTTCCCTCTAAGGAAAGCTGGTTTAATTTTTATGCAAGAACACCTACCACATTTAAATAATTTACTTTTCTTCGAGGTTTTAATGATTTTTTATTATTAAGTAAGTACTCGGAAAACTTTAAGCTTCTGCGATAATTTATAAATGTTCAGACTTCGTTATTTCAAAGATTTCAGTTTTAAAATTGCTGCGAACCTTGATATTATAAAAATCTAACTAAAATTGGTAGGTAGTTAATGTTAGGTTAGGGACAAATTAATACCACTCTTTATCACTTCTTGGTACTTCACAACGCATAATATATTTTGGATGTTTAGATTAAACAAAAGAAAAAAAGTAACATCGTAATTTTGAACAAAAAGCCAACATCACGTGGTGTTCCCAGGCGGTCACCCATCCAAGTACTGACCACGCCCGACGTTGCTTAACTTCGGTGATCGGACGAGAACCGGTGTATTCAACGTGGTATGGACGTTGGCGAATGCAGTAACAAAATAGTTAAACAATTAATGTATCTTTTTTAAACATAAATTAAACCAGTGATAAATATTAATAATTATTTTTTGTAAATATCTTGATAATAAAAATTTTATAATAATTATATCAATGTATTAGATTGTAAAAACGAAATTACTTAGCAAAAAGCCAACATCACGTGGTGTTCCCAGGCGGTCACCCATCCAAGTACTGACCACGCCCGACGTTGCTTAACTTCGGTGATCGGACGAGAACCGGTGTATTCAACGTGGTATGGACGTTGGCGACAGCTGAATCGTAAAACTTGTACAGTAATTAAATGTATTTTTTTTCATTTATATTATATACAAATTTTAAGAAAATGTAATTTAATACAGCAAATTAAATGTTATTACCTTTACAATAATTTTTATTATTTCATGATTTGAAGAGGTTTTTAACCTCTTCATAGATGCCAACGCCATCTAGGTAACCGTATAAAAACTACGTGAGGATCTTCGCGTGACTCAACAACGCCGAAATGACTGTGATGTTGTCGGTATACAACGTAGTTCATGTATACTTCTGAAGATGTCGTTATATCACTAAACTCAAAACAAAGACTTAAAACTATTTTTTTATGTAAGCTGACAAAAACCTGACTGTCTAATTGAGGTAGCGATAACCCTTAAAAGAAAAATAAAATTGTGCTAATAAAATAAATAATGCTTTACACCTTTAGCCCCACAAAAGGATTCCCAATTTGAGGACGCCATGGACAACTCATCGGAAGACATCTCATTTACAATGCCTTAAATATAAAATTATTAATATTTCATCTTAAACGACCCGCAAAAAATCAATAACCAGAGCTAAAGAAATAAATAAAAATCTCAAATTAAAAAAGCCAACATCACGTGGTGTTCCCAGGCGGTCACCCATCCAAGTACTGACCACGCCCGACGTTGCTTAACTTCGGTGATCGGACGAGAACCGGTGTATTCAACGTGGTATGGACGTTGGCAAGAATATTAGCGAAATAATCGTATAAATAGGTCAATTCTAGAAATAAAATAATGCTGTAATAATAATGCAATTTTTTATAACAACGTAAACAAATATAAACAAGAAATGTAATTACAGTAATTTATGATACAAATATATAAGGTGATATCTAAAAATAACCCAAAACCTCTTAATACCTACCTCAAACGGAAAAAAGAACTGATCCTTGTCCTGTGCCTACACAGAGCAAGGAATGTACCTATCTGTGGTGCTTTTTTTTTTTACCACTACTCCCATCCATTTATAAACCAAACAATTAGGTGGCTACAGATAAATTCTAATAGATGGCGCTTACTGCATTAAAACATTTAGTTACCGTACTGCATTTATCGTTAGATGTCACTACTTAGAGAAATTTTAATTTATCGTGCTGAACAACAAACGCTGTTTAGGGCATGCTTATGGGGAGATGTTCATAATAATAATAGTCGCTATATACCACGCCGTCTAATTTTAAAGTTACTCATGCAAGGAAGAAGGAAATTAATCAACACGGCTAGCAACCTCTCTTCTACAATAGACCGTAAAATATTTTTAAGTATCACTTTAATCACAGACTACACATGACGGAAAGCCAGCAACCTCCTTTTTGAGCAATAAAAAAACAAATGAACATTTTGTTGACAAAAACAAACAACATGCCCTTGGCCTCATTCATTCACTTGCATTTCGACCATATTAATGTCTTTGCGCCCGTTCCCATAAAGAATGAATGAACGAACAGCGCTAGTCCTGGGAGCATGTTGAAATGAAAAGATCGAGTACAATGGTTGACTTTACACAATGCGAGACTGATAATGCGTACTTAGCCCACTGTAGTGGCTTGGCATTGTTCGAGCGTATTGTGCCGGGTTAATGTACCTGCTGAGTCTTTGAAACTGTCTGCTTCATCCCTTACAATCGAGACCGATTGTTTTTAAATAAGGTAATGCTCTGTTTTATTAGTGAAAGTTCAATGAACTTTAAAAAAAAAAAACAAAATTGTGTTGTCCCTAATGTGTATTTATAAAACTATCCGTAGGTAAGCCATGTCCATAGGGGATAGAGAATGTATTGTACCTACCTACCATTGAGTGACCCGGTGGCTTCAGGCTACAGAAAAAATACTTTAAAGTAAGTAATGAAAATAATTTAATTATGTGTTTCAACTAATTATAATTACATGTAGGTACTTAAAGCGAGCAAAGCAAAGAAAAACTTTTGGCGCATTATGACAATGATACTATCAAACAATCTAAATTTACGACTTTCGTTTTGGTTATAAGTCAGCTTTGAGTATGAGTACCTGTATGTTAGGTACCTACTATTATAGATACACATGTTTCCTAGCTGAATTCATGAATATTATCAGCACCTTGAATAGAGCTAAGAACTATGAAAATATTCAACAGCCAAAATGAACCGTGATATTCAGCTTTACAAGCGGACATGTTTCCATTCATTCATTCACTCGCTAGCTTTCATTCACTCGCCGCTGGCAGTGTCTTTGTGCTTTCATTCGTAAAGCTAGTAGTTACCAACGTTCATTTATCCCGATAAAATACTTAAAAAACGAACAATGACTATGTTCGGTCCAGGATTTAGGGCAGATGAATCTGGATGTTTTTCAGGATAAATACTTACCTATATACGGCTGTTTAATTAAGGTCATGTCCATATCGCTTTGTAAATAAAGCCACGCCAACGAAGTATAAAAAAGAGAAATAAGTTTTCCTATCATTAGGAACATATTAAAAAAAAAATGGAGCATTAAAATTAAAGTGATAGCCCAGTTATTGAAGAAAATCTTTCTAACGAAGTTTGAGTTCAAATCCTACAGACTTAAGATGACAATCTTCTTGTATAGAAATCTATTTGGTACTTAATATGATGTGCAAATGTTGATAGAGTAGATTTTTGAACACCAGGCTGTAACGAAAGATACGTTATTATTTTAACTAATCTTATCTTCTACAAAAAATACACTGGTCAACAGTTACCGGCTACCGTGACCATGACCTCTGCGGATTATAGGATTTCCCGCACGAACAAAAAAATACTACCAAAGTTAACAAAGACGATCAACTTTTTAGCCGAGTTAGGCAAATCCAATGTTATTATAGTTCTATAACGTCTTTGGATAATATCAATAACACTAGGCGCGCACTAGGCAACCAGACTGAGGCAGTCGAAATATTTTTGGAATTCTTAGCCGTATGTGCGAGGGCTTCCATACAAAGTGATAATGTTCTGGCTGTCGCAGCCTGGCTGCCTAGTACGCTCCTGGTCTAAGAGCCTTATGGTTTTAACCAGTCCCCTCTTCTCCACTGGGTACAATGGGCACGTGCCCGGGGCCCCACGATTGATTGGGGCCCCCTAGTCCGTACCCGATTATCAAACCATAGATAACTTGTTCAAATAGCTACTCTTCTCTCTCATTAAAAGCCCAGGACCCCTGATCGGTGAAAGACGGTCCTGTTTTTAACCCATAATGTATGTTCAAACATTAGTGAGGTTGTCAGTCATTAAAAATCGTCCAAGCCTTGGCCATAAACGTTTCATATACCTATGTATCAAATGTATTTCATTTATCCCTGAATTTGTGTCAATCCGAATAATATTTTCCGAATAAATCTACCCCGGCTTACTTACGAATTTGTATCCACACTTGTCAATACTTATTACGTTTTACCAAATTTATTTATAGTTTAGTTTTAGTCTATTCATAACACATATTCCTAACTGTGTCATCAATGTTTTTTTCGATAAGAAAAGGGTTAAGCCGACAAACAGGGTTATCTACTATAAAGGTCCTATTTTATTATCGGATGTATAGAGCCTTAAAGATATTATTTACTAGACGATGCCCGCGGCTCCGCCCGCGGAAAAGTCGATAAACAAAATATTGATTTTATCCCAAGGGAACCTATAATCGGGATAAAATGTATCCTATGTCCTATTCCTGGATGCAACCTATCTGTGTACCAAGTTTCAGCTTAATCCGTCCAGCGGTTAGACCGTGAAGGAGGGACAAATATCCAAACATCCAAACATCCAAACATCCAAACATCCAAACATCCAAACATCATTACAAACTTTCACATTTATAATATTAGTAGGATACCGTACTTCCCAAATAGGGATGCAGTCGTATCGGAGTCCGGCTCTAACGGAACTTGTTTTAAAACTTGTTGATTGCAACCAATTGGGTTGTCGTTGCCGGTTGCCATAAACGACATAAGCGACATTAATTAAGAACTTTAACTCTTCGTCAAACCTTAATTAAGTTGCCTACTTTTATTGCTTATAACTCGGCCAAATATATATTTCTATATCTAACTCGCCCCAGTTTCACGTTATAAATTTCAAGACATATCTAGTAAAATTATGAATAGTTATAAAAAGAAACTTTACACCCATGTAGATAAGGGTTGAAATTACATACCTTAAGATTATGATGGACTTCTTAACACCTTCATTTCCTTCTAATATAGGTACTTACTACTTGAGGTACTAATAGTAGGTACCTATCTGTTTTTTACAATTCATGCCACTTTAAAAATCCTTGAACAATACAAATAGTTCTGAGCAAACCCCAATTACTTTTAAACTATGGCGTAAGCTTCAGTTTTTGTCCATAAATGACCTCATGCCTCTAATCAAATGTTCTGACTGTATGTAATATGAGGTAGATGATAATAGGTATACATCCAGAGTAGCTACTATTTCTTTCCTTCATAAAACATAAGAACATTGTGTATTATTATCCAAGAAGGGACTTAGTACAGCTCGTGAGGCGTTAAGGAGCAGCTGTATTTACATGGACCTGAGCAATAACATCTGCCGTTTATAATTACGTTAAACACTCATTGTATGTAATTAGCGAATTGAGAGGATATAGCTAATAATAAGTCTTGAAATAAAAACGCTAACTGAATAGAATGCCTATTAGGAAGTGTTCACAAGATGCAAGATTTTAAATACGACTTTTCAGTGTCTTGCATAATTTTGTTGCACTTTAATTACTGTATAGTGCATTTCATTAATAACACATTCGCCATTTATATAAAACATCGTAAATAAGTAATCTCAAACTTGCAAAATAATGTATGTATGTCATTTTGTCATAAATCCTTCTCCTCACGTGTTGATAAAAACATAACCGCCAAAGTAACCTATATTATTAATTTCATTTCAGCTACATGGCTTGATTTTTTGACTGGATTTATTTCGCACATCGAAACTGAACACACGTAAAACTTGCAAAGTGTGTACATCCACAGTACTCGTAAGGTCGGGATCATTTGTCCTTCTTCATACGTGTACTAGAAAAAATCGCGTATGAAAAAGTGTCCATAGTGAACGGAGCCTTAGTACGTTGGGCGCGTGCGCATTATTTGCAAGTGGCATTTCGCAGTCTCTCCAGCATGCAAGTGTGTATTTATACCGTGCCATGGATGTACTCGTATGGCTCGTTTAACGAGCCAATTATTGACTTGAAGCTTTTTGTTCCTGTTGCTATTGTTGTTTGTAATTAAAGGCTGCTTTTAATCAATGTGGCTTTGTAATGTTTCTTTTTGTACACAAAATTAAGAGTTTATGAGTAGGTTTGATTACAAAATATATACCTAAAGATCGACAGAATCGGTATAAATGTCGATATAAAGAAGTTATGGCTTTGCGATTTGAATGTTGGTCTCCCGAACGGGGGTTCCTGAGTTCAAACCCGACCTGTAATTTTCAAAAGTTATGTGCGTTAGAAACGAAATAGGTATCGTTTGCTTCGATAAACGAAAACATCAGAAGGAAATTTACACAGAGAGTTCTCAATAAAGTTCTCAAAGGCGTGTAAAGTCTGCCAATCCGAACTGGACACCCTGATGGACTTTGACCTGTACCCCTCACACTGTGAGAGGAGACGCAAGCCCAATAGTGGGACAGTTATGTGTTGTGATGATGACATCACTACTTAAACATAATTCATTAATAGGATCGTAACTAACTTAGGATAGGTAAGGTACCTGAATCAAGTCTACGCAAACAACGTTAGCTTCATAATTTCATAGAATATTTGTAGTTTCGAGAAATCTCTTTTAAGCTAATACTGAGTGTATTGACTTTTGAAAGATCCATCTATACATCGAAGTTTTCAAGAGAAAAGTCGTACAAGTCACCCACCCCAATGTCTGCCTCTAATTGGATTCCCAGACAAATTGAATGCCAACTGCTTATTTGAACTAACTTTCTATTGTGTAAAGAAATATAAGATAGTATAAGCAAATAAATTCAAGTTTACTAACCACATTATTACTCTATTGTGACTGAAATTAAAGTTTCCACTATATCTGTGTCTCTTTTGAACCCTCATTATATTAAAGAGTTTAAAAAAGATGTAAAAATAATCAAGTTACGTCCAGGTTACGTCTTATATTCCCAATCTTTAACAAATCGTATAATAGTCGGTTTGTTACCATAACTTTCTCAAGTAGCCGGTAATCGAGAAATATTGTCAGGTTTATGAAAGTTCATGCAGTTAATTTAAATGGAGGTGAAAATCTATGTGAATGAATTTTCAGCCATAATCTAAAAGTTTTTGGATTTAGCTATTGTACCAATATAAACCTCGTTTAGTACCAAATATGAACTTACTACTATCGCTAGTAATCCGCTATAGCTTGAAGCTTACAGGAAATGCTATCATTGGTATAAAAATTTGAAGTTACCCGCGTGCTTTCTCATAAAAAATAGACGTTGAAATTTAGCATCAAAGAAAAAGTATGCTTATCTTTTGCTACGAAAAGTAGCACATTTTTTAATCGGCACCTTACCCTACTTTTAATAGAAAAGCATATTAAAATATTACCCGGATAATATCCAAAGGAAACTGGTAAAAACCTGGCAAAACCAGACCACCAACTTAATAAGCTAAAGTAATTATAAATCGCCGGAGTGCCATCAAGAAATATTTTTATCACGAAACTTTCGTAGCGCTAAATTTTCATTTATTGCCTGTGGTATATTTGACCTAGATACCCGGAAAATTAGATCGTGAATCAGGTTACAAGAATAATGAAACTGTAATTACTCTGCATAAAATTTACTCCTTAAAGGTAATTTCCTTTGTAAAGTTTAATCACTTTTATCTCAGGAATAGATTACATTATGGGAGCATCTAAAAGTTAACAACATTGTATTTTAAATATTAATTTAGATTAGAAACTCGCTGCAATTTGATCTTAATTTATTATATCAAACTAAAGTTAACTCAACTCTCTGTCAATGACGACCCCGTAGCCTAGTTAGTAGTGATCCTGCCTGAAAAGCGAGGGGTCCCGGGTTCGATTCCCGGCCGGGGCAGATATTTATGTGACAGATAGATGTTTGTTCTCGGGTCATGGGTGTTAGTGATGTGTTACTTGTGTCGTCCATGCCACCCGCGACACAGGGAATCCTACTGCGGGGGTATGAGTGTGTTAGCGTTTTTTAATGCCAACTGTCTGTCCACTTAGCCTTCCGTGTGACAAGTTTGTATAACGTGTTTGTGCCTCAAATTCAGGTAGGTAATTTCTATATAGATCTATAACTCACTTCTTCTTCATACATATAAACTTTAACTACTCCAAAAGATCTAAAGCTTACCCTATCACGTATTAATTTATGAATTTAAAACATTTTCCGAGGCAGACAAAATCACTCAACAGAAAGATATGGAGTTCCAATTAAAATTCGCTTACTAATGACTTACCTATTTACATTTATCGGTTTCATGTTATATTCAGATTTTGGTACATTTTAACCACGTGTAATTCACTTTTACCAATTTACCTAGTAATAAAAAAAATTTACTTATAAACTTTCAGGAAATTAAGAGTATTACGACAACTTTAACATTACGATACTTAATATTTACAATTCAAATTACCTACGTACCTTTGACGGAAGAGATTAACATAATAATGGAAGGCATATCTTTTTATCATGATATCAAGTTCACTAAGAGAAATTTTGTAATACGACCACCCAAGCCATACGATTATGTAATAACATGACTCTTACAATATGTTCTTTTGATTACATACTTCAACTCAGAAAAACGAATCGCTTGAAAATTGCTATATATTAGAAGCACATTGTAAACTTTTAGATTTTGTAGAGTACGCAATTCTACATATAGTCCATTAAAAAAACGGACTATAGAAATGGTGTGTTATAGAGTTACATATAGACAAACAGACATTTAAGAAGAATTTTTACACGACGCAATAATATTAGTCTTATATAAAAGTAAGGTAGTGTTTTGCCTCTACCTCACCTATCGAACCCACAATAGGAAATGAAATAAAAAAGTAATATGAAATTAACTACATAAACAATCTAGCAACTACTACATAACAAGCAAGTAAACTAGAACTTTACTTTTGACCCAAAACCGCCAACCATTTCCCATTGTAACTCACTCGAAACTCCATGTGAGGTTGAAGTGGGAAGCCAAACGATATATTCACGGGGGGATAATTAAAAGGGGGTGTGACATTAAAGCAGAGGATCGTTAGGTGTTAGTGTTGCCATAGCCACGTGGGTAACAACAAAGGGTCTTAAACAGTAGCTAGGCACACTCTAGATAAGGCCGGAAACAGTGATAAACGTAGCGTTGAGCGGCAAAGCTTTTGCCTACACGGCAGGGCATTTGATCAATGAGGATTTATTGTGCATCTTATCTACTAACTATAACACTATGAATATTAATATTTACTTTCCGAAGGCTTAGTTTAACAACGTAATATTAATCGAAAACTTGTAATTTATTTTATCGAATTCTATTTTAGCTCCAATTTGCCCATTTCTTCGGCACTGTCCATAACCCAACGTCGGGTTTTTTAATTTAATTTTAATTACTACTAATCGGTTTCTCCGACAACTTCACAACCATGTTCATGGGCAACGCAGACCACTAAAGTAGGTGTTACTGACATTGCTAGCTTGCTAGTTGGTCACCAACTTGAAGAACTATTGCGTTTAAATTTTTACTTATAAATTTACGCAATACTGCTTCATAACGAACCTACTGTACTCACACTCCATTTCCCTTGAAACAACCGCTTACCTATCCATAATACCCGCCGCGTGATTATTACATAACACAGCGTTAAAAGCGAAGATTTACTTATTCTACGCAGTACCTTATAGTTAACAACACACGAAGAATGTGTTACATAAGAGGATTACTAAACACTGTCCTAATTAACAAATCCCAGTGCTTATGAAAGCTGAAAGCCTTGAAACCACTAAACCGTCTCGAAGCTTCTTATGTGTATGAATACGTAAAACGCTGTATTGATTTTAGTTAAACTCAAGGAGGAACAAAATTAGGTGCCTTTAGGTACTCTAAAATTGTTTACAATCGTAGTACGAAATGCAGTAAGTATAGAAATAATCTTTTAAATAAACGGGTATACAAGGCTAGATTCTAGTCCAGTGGTTCTTAACCTTTTCAATATTGTTTGTTACCCCTGTGACCTACGAGGAAAACTGATTTTGCAATGTCTGCAAATGTTAATAAAAAAACCATTGTAACTTACTTCTTTCTGTTTTTTACAATCCTAATAATTCAGTTTTTATTACCACCGTAAAATAACCGATTTACCCAGGGGTTATTACCCCCAGGTTAGAAACTCAAGCTCTAATCAGTCTTAGACTGGCATAGACATACCTAGACTCTTAATCAGTCAAGCTGTGACCATAATCCATGCAGCTGAATTTAATTATCAACATAAAATACAAGAAACACGTAGGTACCAAGATTGTAGTTACAATGTCTTCAATGATAAAAATTTAAAAAATCATACAAGTAGTCTTACTTTCTGAGTCATATCAAAATATTTATTATTATTTTTTAATACTTAATACTCGATGCCTGTGACAAAGAGTAATTGAAATGTTTATTTCAATAATATCCCGTGATACAAAACACCGTTCCCGTGGGACTTAAAACAAAAGAAAGCCGCATTATTATAATTGTATAGTATTACTCGTACCATTTGCCCTTTGCCCTATTATGCTGAGTACTCACGGGTACTTCTTGTAGATATAGAAACAAATACAAAGATACCGCGAGCAAATAATAGCACTTGTATATTGGAAAATAAATCCAGTCAATAACCTTACAATTTTGTGTATCAATTATTGTGTTCTCTTAAAAATCTTTAAAAAGAAAACCTCAAAAAGGTGAAAAGGGCTTATACTTAATTATTTTAAATTGATACATATACCCAAAGACGATTTTGTGTAATAGGTAACAGTACACAATACAAAACTCAAAAACATCGAAAAAAACTAGCAATAATTATCTTACACAATGACGACACAAAAAAAATACCCAATTAGTTTTTGTTATAATAATATACCAACTACAACAGACCCGCGTTTTGGTTAAAATAATAATTCCGTATCATAAATCCGATTCTAAAAAATAGTTACCCAAATCTATTTTGAACTTAAACTTTTTGGATACTGCATCGGTTTTTACCGAGACAAGGTCATTTGTAAGCCCCAAATTATAATGATCACTGGACCACCCAGGAGCGCATCAGGGAATACCATATCGAATTCTCAATTAGTTACTTTAAACGTGTTTTATAATCCCCATGAATGAATTATAGGGCAGTAGAACTTACTTTTATTCATCTCCATTTAATACGATACAAAGAAATCCCAAACTATTATATATTGGTTTAAATCCCAAACGAAGTTTTAGAGTACCGAAAATGGCCTGTAATGCTTCGAGAAAAGGATGGTACGTGCGGCCGAGTCGCTTTTTTCGCTCAACTTGGCGGGGGCACTGCCGTGCCCCCAGATGATCAAGTGTAATAAATGACAGTAAAATAAAGCCAGTCGATAAGAAACTTTGTGGCTTTGTAAATAATATATGACTATGATCTTCATCGATTTGACATAAAAAACCAACAAGCCTATTTGCTCATGATATAAAAAGCGAAAAGGAAACTTTATTTTCCCCCAAAAATCCATATCGTTTTGTGAAAACAGGGGTGAAACTAAACCACTACATCATTAGGTTTCATTATTGATGTAAGTTAGGAAGGGTGGCTCCCCACAATAAATTGTTAATAATGTCAAACCTTGCTTGTTACTTTGTAAGGATAAGTTCGGCTCTTTCAATCGAAGTTTTGAAGCCCCCACAAGCAGGTCATACGATCAGTATTCAATGACAAAACCACTATATATACAAATGCATACATATTACTTGATAAATAATAACGAATACGAGTACAGTAGTTCATAGTAATCTATTTAATTACTTATCAAACCTGTCAGTACGAAATACGAACGAAACAGAACCGTAATGGCATTGCAATATACCTCCGTCGTCGTTCTAACAATTAAATACAAAATAGCATCGTAAGGTTATAATAAATATTACTCCAATATATACGTAATATCACCTCCGTATATACCTCGTTTTTTTCGTCGTGATTTAAAAGCTAAACAATCTTACAGTGTATTTTTATTGTAATTTTCGATTTAAAAATAAGACTGACACAAATTAAAAGAAATTAAAGAATAAACAATAATTTAATGTTAAAATAAATTTCTGTATACTTCTAAATATTTTTTTTATTAATGAAATGAATAAACGTACTGCCAAGATTGTTTACCTTTTAAATCACGACGAAAAAAACGAGGTAGATATACGTAATATCACCTCCGTTAATAGGTAGGTACCACACTAATGCGACCAAGCATTAAAACAAACAAATTTTATATTACAATCCTCACTAAACGTGATGCGTTTAACTGCATCACCAAATTATACCTCATTTGTCAAAGGTCCAACAATCACACAAAACGAAGTCCCAAGAGGATAATTTATCAATGTTGCTCGAACCGAATACCATAGCACACGTATTATATTATTCGAAGAGAAAAATTGATAACACTTTATTAACAGAAATATATTTAATTACATAGGTACCTTTTGTAATGTGGATACAATGCTGTATATAATATATAGAAAAAGTAGAAATAAATAAAATAACTGATACACAAGGATAGCACAATAAAACTTTCGTCAGATATGATAACGGAATCAAAAGAGAAGTTATTGTTGAACCCTCATATCCCTGACTAAGGGTCCTTTATTCGATGCATGCGTTACAATTTGTCATAAGTTGGACATATTCATATTTTCTTTGACCAGACTCAGACCACTTATGAAAGTTTGATCGTTAAATTTTATGGCATCCTAAAGGCCAAATCTAGCTTCGGCATTGACGTCATCGCCATTACTATATCGATTTTTATGTATTTTAGATCAAGTACTCAATCAGTAGATTTACTTTACATTCTTAAAGGCCTGCTTGGATGTTGTTTCAGATGAGGTATCATTAACACTTGAGGTTTTTAAGGAATTTCCGATACAAAAGAAAAAAGTAGTAAGTTTAAACAAAACATTCATACCCGTTCCTTCCCCCATTGTCTTGGTTGCTTCCGATAGAAACTTTCAATTATAAATTTTAATTTACAATAGAATGTTCTGCTATCAACAGTTGCATTTATTTGTTCAAACTTTCCTATCCAATTAGAAACAAATCTATTAATAGCTTTATCATTGACACTAATATAACCTTTAATATCATTTTTATCTACATATTCTTTTTCAGCAGTCCCGAAGTCATCTGGTATTTCCTAATATTTCCTATTTGTATGTGGGTAAACCCTATTTCGTTTATTCCTGAGGTCAGCCAGAGACGGCGACATGTCGCGTCCATATTGATAAAGACATAAACCAGATAACAACACCAAGCACTATTGACTGGCCTTGTTTGTCCAGTAATAAATCTTTTATTTGAAAGGAAATAAATAAAAGTTTTATAAGGCGCATGCTCATTGGATCGTTAAAATACGGTTCCTTAGATTCCATTAAACTCAACTACCTGAACCTATAGATTTTAATCAGTTTAATTCTAGGTTACCAATTTTGTACCCCAACCTTCAGAATATTACCTACATATAAAAATAATAATCAGTCATTTAGACCTAAATGGGATAACATTTTTTATTTATTTATGAGAAACACAACAGAGTTTAAACAGTTACCTCCTTAAAATTTCATTATGTATGACCTGAGAAAGAAACAAAGAAGTTAGTAAATAATGCATTAAGTTGCGACTTTAAAATCTCCAAATGATGTATAAATATTGTAATAAGAAAACATTTCGTGTCCAGTAAGATCTGTTCCTGTAAAGAAACCGGCACACAGAAGATGTCACTCTCAACGATGTATGTAACAAATGTCAGCAAGTTGCACACAGGCGTGGAGCTCTGAGCATTACCTTCATTTTGGTATCTCGTTATCTACCTTGCTCTCGCTCGGCAGATGTTCAAATTTGAATCCAGTCACCGAGGCATCGGCATCGTGCGAATGCACCCGAACGAACGGCAGAACGGCAATCTTTACTGAACTCGCCGTCGCACGTCGCGCGGCGCGGCCGGCGGCCCCGAACCCCGACTCCCCGACAGTCCGGAGGTATCCGCGGGCGAGGCGGCACACGCGGTGCGCGCCTCGCGATTTTGCATTGTTTTGGCTGTGTACACCATTGTTTAATTCCATCCCACACAATCAATACGACTCATGTGCTGCGAAATTACTTGATCGATTACGAATTTGTGTCGAAACGACTTCAGTGACGATATAGATAAAGTGCTTTTATCTACACCTAGAAGTACAAGGTGGCTTATTGACAAGTGAAACTCTGATCGTCCCATTCATCTGTGCGACGACTTCTGTGTTTTGTGACTGAACCGTTAACGTGCAAGTGATCCCTGTTGTAGAGGAAAGGATGTAAATCAATAATTGAGAGGATATCCAGCTGCGAGCAAACGGGAGCTCTTGCCGTGCCGTTTATGACACGGTTGCATATTGATTGCTTCTCGGAGACCACTGAATTGTTTGCTCGATACGGTAAGTAAACAGAACTGTTATTATTTACCATAACTGAATCGACCTTTATTTTAAAAGCTGTTAGATGTCAAGAAATCACCTGCGAACGAAGACCTCTTTCAGCAATATTCCGAATACCTTTACCTTAACCGAGTTGGGTCTGTGTAAATTGATGCAAATGGCGAACGGAGCTGAAATTAGCCTTCCTGGAGTAACTGTAAACATAACAAAATATACGACTACACAAATCGTCAGTATTATTTGACAGTATGATTACTTAGATGCTACTGTAGTATAGTTTGGCAATAAAGATGTAGAATTAATATGCTTCCTTTCTTTGTTTCTGCTTCTTTATGATAAACTGCTGTTGCTAGATACTTATTAGCTATTTCCATACCATTATCTCCCATTGCTAAATCAAGTAGGGCAACAGTTGGGTCATAAAACGCTTCGCCTTTAGAACAGACATTGCACATTACACAAAACTACTTTTGTCTATGGACTACGGAGATATATTTCTTATTCAACTTAATTACTGTCTACTGTAAAATACATAGAAATTTCCTGAGTAGATGTACTTGAACCATAATGTCCACAAAGACTTCACACAAATTAACAATTTTACAACAATGTTTACAAAAAGAGAAGACAAAAATATCTAATTCATCAAAGCACTCGAAGGCCATTGCTAAGAAAATAAGAACAACACAAGCCTTAAATAACCAATGATACTCACAAACGCCGCTGTGTTCGTTAATAAAAATGATTTGCCTGCAGTTCCAAGAACAGGCTTGGAAAACAAAACATCTGAGGTTTTGAGTGTTCTGACTAATGACCATTATTACAATATGAATTCTATACCCAAAATCATCCAGTCCAAGACAATGTTTAGTAAATTATTCGTTAATCTATTCTTGTCACTAAATGTATTGTTCTATGATGGAAGTCTATAATTGATGAATGAACTGTTCTCAGTTATGTTAAAGGAATTATTTAAACCTTATTAACTTTAAGTATAATTTTGGTCGTTATTGTCAATATGATGTCATTGGTTATTTATATTGTTGTTATTTAATCACTTTTAAGAACTCGGCGCGGCACTGCATTATTAGGTAATGACAAAAGATAGGAACATATAAATATAATAATTCCGTAATGAAAACTATTATAATTAAGCTTCCAAAAAGAACAAGGTTTAGAGTGCATAATATTACTTCTTTTATAAGCATTCGACCCTGTGCTATTGTTATGAATATTTTAATTCCAACAGGCGTACCTGCATCGTTATGGCGGACATTAACTATGATTACACTACCTACTATACTTATATTTCCTAGAAGGTCATCGAGGATTATCTAGGAGACCATCAGAATATCTAATACGACACATGAAATGAAATGAATGATTTGTAGCTTAAGCCGATTATAAATTTACATTTACAGCATATCAAAGTACCAATTTAGAATGCCAGATGCTACCTCTGAATATGTTTGATGTTACTTCACGTATGTAAGCAAATGTGTTCGTGTTTGTAGCCATAATATTGCTGCTGCATCTTGCACATGTATTTCCTTTTATTCAAGCTTTAAAACCTTTTGATCAATTTCCAAAGGATTCTTCAGAACTTAGAAACAGACGCTAGAGGTAAAACTATAAGACTGAATAGATTTAAATTGAGCAACGCAAAGTGAAATTTAACTCTCTTCTCTTTACATAAAATAACAAGATGTATCCACGAGCATCACTTGGCATAATTTGATGCTAATATTCCACGCCAGATACGTGAACAAAGAAAAGAGAAAAATGTTTTTATATCATTATTGCAAATAACAATCACCTATTATGGATTGTTTGCAGTTTAATCCATTTGTCCTGCAATTGAATACACTTCAAAATTAATTTAATCAAGTATTTGTTTTCATAAGTAAACAACGTTACATAAACAGAGAGGCTGTAAAACCTTAACGTAACCAAGCCAGCGAAGTAAAGCGTTTTAATTTTGCACCTTTTCCAACATCGTCGAGACTTTTATTCAGCGCAGTTCCACAATAAAACCTAAAGCAAAAGATTCTAAAGCGTCGAGTTTCTTAAACGCAGATGGTTTCAGTTTGCAAATAACTTTTTTGAAGTCTCGATTACTGCGCATTGCATGCTCGGGTAAAATCTGGACGTGCAGTTGCCATGCACACCTGACCGCAGGCGCTAACCAGTTTTCCCACCTGGCTCGACAAACGTCAGCTGCATTACCGTCATTACATTGTAATATAAAACCTGTTTAACCTTCCGAAAAATCGCAAGCTCCAAAATGCGAATTAATTTCACCAGCTGAAATTATTTCGTTTCTTTAAAATTCGTTTTCGACCACCAATTAAAGAGGTTTGTCTTACAAAGTTGTTTATTTGTATTAACAGTACCTTTTGTAAAATTACAAAGGGATTTAATCCCATAAAGGACTTCAATTATTGAAAACTCTATCAGTATCAATAACAGGCACTGAAATATTACATTACGTGAGCTTCAACAATGTTTTACGACGAACAGTATTATCTGGTTTATGAAGAGTAGAAGCATCTAGAAACGGATTAGCATTATGATTTACTTTACGACAATATAAAACTTCCTGCTCGTACTTACAAAGACTTCATGATGAGCTCGTGACGTGCGTTTGGACGACAATATTGTCTTTTTTGTGCCACAATGCCAATCACATGTACACTTTCTATACTAACGGTAGTAATTCTGACGACAATAGCGTACAGGCACATTACATTCGAAGTGATTTATGGAAGAAAAGTTTGAAGTTTATAAGTTAATACTTGGTATCGTTTGAGCGTTAATGGTACTCTTACCTTTACGGGTTCTTTGCTTCCTAATAAACAATGATGATTATACTTTTATTTATTGTTAATAATATGTTGACTTAGGTATTTAAAATCATGTTCTGCTAATTTCCAAGCCAGTTAGCAGCAGTATCCAAATTACTATTTGTTTTTAAAAAGTATATGTTTTTTATTTTCTTATCCTTAAATTGTGCCATACACTTGCATTCACATAATAAATGAGCGATAAAAGGCTTGATAATGTCATTATCGACTGCAAAGATTATTATCAAGCTCTTATCGTTTTACGTAATGCAAAGTTGCGACCAACCAACATTTTTTACAACTATTGATTTGATTACACGTGGACTTTTATTTTACACGTGGCCTTTTTATAATATCCCCTAATCCAGTAAATTAAAATGGATAAATATTTTTAATTAAATATCATGGCATTATATTTTTTGAAAAAAATTACGTTTTGAGATTTAGGCGACCTTCACAGAAGTAATTAATGGAAGTAATGATAAATACATATCATATAACATCATTATGTTGATTATAGTTTTGAAAGATTAAAAAATTGCGTATTAATAATTATCTCATTAAAGCAAACAAAAGGGGATAACTAGCATGTCAATTAAGTAGGGAATCTAGTTAAGTAATATGATAATTTAAAACTGAATATTAGCAATTTAAAAAATATTTACAGTAATACGTTAGCAGATAGCAGTGTCTATAGCAGTTCAATTCGCTTGAGCACGCGCACTATTCCTCAGGCATATCTAATACTAAATACCGTGAAGAAGGAAAACTGTGTTTTTTTAAGATACGTATATGCAGGTAATTACAAACTGCCGAGTTCCGTTCTCATTTTACACGACTGTGCCAAAAGGAGGGTAATGCTTTTTGAGTAACCTGTTTAAAGGATTTCAACATTTTAGGTGACATTTAATTCATCTTCATAGTAAGAGTGATACAGGCTATATTTTTTTTATGGCACGAACTCTCGACTCCCAACAAAAAAAATTTGCAGTAGGATTTTACTTTAATTATTACTTAATCATAAAATTTCATAATTACATATATGCAATTACAAATTTTTTATAAGTACCTTTAGAAATACATAATTGTTGCTGTAAATAAAATAAAAATTACCTGCATATACCTGCGTTGATTATGATTCATCTGATTCGTGATATGAATCGTTAAAAATATTCCTTTGTGGTCGGAAATTCCTGAGGGACTCATGATTCATCACCTCCTCAATATACCGCCAGTGACATTCTTTGCGTTTTCCAATAAAACAGGTAATATCATCGAGAACTTAAGAATGTAATAACATAAGAAGAAATAAGGATTATTTTCTTTTTTAAATCCACATTCTGTACCTATACATATATTTTAAAAATATATTCTGCAAGGGAATTCAAGAAACTTTAGTTTATCACATGTTTATTTTCCCATTGGCCTTATATTGGTGTCAGTGAATCCCATACAAGACTGTATTGGATGATTTGGATGAATTATTAGTATTAATACACGATTCTATTATGTCACAACTATTGCAATCATAGCTTTTACACACCTAATAATAAAAAATATAACTTACCTATTTTATGGTACACATAGTCAGTTTTTGTTACATTTTCCAAATTGATGATATCGCTAACAGAATCGTTTTTACGGCTATTTTCGTTTGATATTGACGTATAGGCACATCAAACAAATCTTTAACGGAGGGTAAATCTATTTTGAACTGTTGTTAGTAAAGCCAATACCGTTACTAACAGAATCGATAAAAGAAAGTTACCACATGAGCTTGTTTTACGTTAAATTAAATAACATAACTCGATGCATTATTTTCATTATGTACCTATCCAGTAGTAAGTCTGTTATATTACATGCGATTAATGATTGACCAAAATCTTTTAGAGAACATTGAACTTTGTCGAATATCTACCTGAATTAATACGTATCATGGTACATTAAAAAGAACACAATACAAGAATGTAAATAAAATGGAAGAGTCATTTAGTTTAGTGTTCTGTTAAAGACGTTTAGTTAATGATACTTAGCACGTACCGGATGCATAACAAGTGGATACAATTGGGCTGTTTTCCCACGCAACAATACCAACATCCCACGCTCTTGCTTCATTAAAACTATGGTGCCAAATGACACCACCGCCTATTATTTATCGACGATGAGGCTCGAATTACTTTCCACTAAAACGTTTTATTGTCCTCAGGAAAACTCTGTTTAAAAGACATTTTTATGGGTCATAATTTTCATTACAATTTAAAAGAATTAGTACCTAATATAGTGATGCTATATAGGTAAATGTTACCGTAACATACCATAACAATATTACGTAACAAGACTAGACAAATAAGTAATACCTTCAGTTAATTTTCCGTGTGTTTAGGTACCTCCTGTTTAATATCGGTGCCTAATTACTTCCTTCCTTACAAACTTATACACGCATAGAATGCTTTCGTTTGTCGTTAGCTGAAACGTCCTTCTTATTACTGAAACAATTTACTTTCGATGTATGGGTATTAGTTGCTAAGCTAGCTATTCTGTTTCGGAATTTCATTTATTATGAGAAGCATAATTGTCTTACTTAAATATTAATAAATGAATCGAACGTAGGATTCTTCGACAATGCTATAACATTAATCGCCTTTGTTATTTAAACTCTGATCTAATATTTCACATAGACGCTTACCAAATACCTTTAAATATCGATAATTACTTAACGAAATATTTTACATAATTCTATTTCTTACTATTGTTCTCTTTCGATAGATATAAACATGCCCTATCAACACCATCAAAATGATTTGCATAATTTCATTTGACACACTTATCGCGAGTGCTATTTTTAACACAATAGGAACAAGTTATTGGTAGATAAATTGATCACGTTATGGTTACAATGGTAGATTTAAATTGGGATTAAAATTTGGTTAATAATAAACTTAACGCAACAAAGTAACGCATAATTATGAGAAAATGTATTAGAATTCCCGTATTAAAATCCCAATTGTGTAAGAGCCTTACAGCTCATGCATTAGCTGTCTCAAATAAGACACGCTGCATGCACTTCGTTAACGCGAAACAGATTTTTGGATGCAAAATATTGAATGGATACAAATAAAATCTACAAAGACGACGATATTCCTAACAAATCGAGATACTGGAAGTCGACATTAACGACAACGATAACGACCCATATACCCTTACCTGGACTGCCGTTCAACGGATTCTGTATTCGATTATCAGCGATGCAGTTTCGTAAAATTCTATTCTCGGTCTAGGTGTGACTTCAATGTGTGGCGACAAAGGGAACTCTAATATGGAGCCATGAGCATGTAGCGTTCTTTTTTAATAACGTACACGTACGTTATGATGTCGTTGCGATGCACATGCATTCATGCGGGGCATTAAAGCAGTGCATCGTATGCACGAAGCAAACTCGACAAACGGGGTTGTTGTTGGAAGTGGTCGATTCCTGGAGGTCGTTAACGTTGTCATACTAATGCATATTTCATAGGAACTCTAAAAATAAGCCGTTGTTTCTTCTTAACCCTCATTTGACTTCACTATAGGTCGGTAGTTCAAGGTCTATGTAACTGTATTTTTAATCAACACACTGAAATCTGTGTTAGCTCGGAATAAGATTCCCTATTTCTCTGGTGGCATTCAACGTAGAGGTATAATCAAAAGCTGAACTAAACAGCGGCCTTGGCTTAACGACTCTTTGCTGAAGACCGTCCTTTTTCATCAAAAGTATCAACGCACTAAATAAGTAATTAAGTAGCCTTATACTTGGCACCGATTTCGAAATTATAAAATACGTATTTAATAATTTGGGTTTAACTAAATCATAAAGAAATTTATTTTTTACTTTTTAGTTCATTTGAAGTCGGTTTTTTTTTTAAGAATAACTATTTTATATATTGTACGCTTGGCAAAATAAACAATATTTCCTTTTTCTTTCTCAAATGGGTCTTATTCTGGGAACTATCAAATTTCCATGAACTTCCTGGCTAAAGGTAGTAAAGATGCATCTTACAAAATGAAGTGGTTTCATCGTTGCTTTAAAAAATGTGTTTTATAAAATCTTCTGTCACGAAACAAAAATTCAGAAGCTTGATAAGATAATACCTATCTATGGATAATAAATAATACGTAATAGATACAGGAGAACTGTTACAGAGTACAATTTCTTGCAACATTTTAAATTAGGCTATTCTGTAGCCAATATTTGACCAGATAATGTAACCGAATGCGTACTTTCGTAATAGGCACTAGGTGATACGAAGGGTGGATAAGAATAGACACACGCTCTACTAACAAAGCCCTTCTGAGTTTGCTCTATAAATATTTAAAGAACACTCACGGATTAACATCACGTACTTTCGTTATGTTCACCTTTCTTTGTGATTTTGCTTTTGTGAATAATTAATTTACGCTAATCCGATCAAGATACTGTAACTCGATTAAGGTCGCAAGTATTTTAGCGCAAAACTTCAATATGGATTATAGGACATTACATTTTTCTTATTCACACACGACATCATATAAAGATTAATAGTGAACTTTTATCGCTGTATAGCTATGAAATGGAATGGGATACAAAAACCCAAAAAACAATTTACAACTTGACCTTTACTTTTTGAACTGCAGTATCTTTTTGAACTCAGTATCTATCTGCTTCTTAAAGTTATACATTAGTTTGTAAATTGCTTTTTGCAGTTAGTGAAACTATAGCTACTTGCCAAATGTCCCCATTAGGATCTATTAGGGCCTATTACAGAGTACAGATCAGGGCTAGAGACGGATTGCGGGTTATCGTTTCTGCCAAAAGTACTTATGCCTTCGAAGTTTCATTGATAATAATAATAACAAGTAACTGTTTTTTAAGTACAAATGCCGTACAATACAATAGTATACATATAGCAAGCAATTAAAAGATGTACTTAACTTTATTTTGAAAGATCTTTTCTTCGAGCAAAATGCTGAGGGTTGTAAAGAATACCAATAATTTAAATACAATAGATTTCCGCAAACTAACACATGCTATCAACTATTCTTATCATGCAACTAATGAATCTAATGAAAAACCGCATCAATCGTTCATTACCGCTTACCGCATGTGGTCCTGTTAATGTTCACACCGTAACACGGGTTATATAACTTCTATTGTCTTCTCCGATACCAACTAACAAATCCGTGACTCGATGATGTAAATCGCAACTTTCTCCACAACTGCGCATACCGGTAAATTAATGCCATGGTTCTTATGATTAAGCAAGATATGTAACTTAAAATTGTTGTCGTGAAGTTGCTACTGCAGTACTTCCTTCACCAAAGAAACATTTGGTAAAGGCACATTTTGCCAAGCTAGAAGAAACGGACATTCTATAAATGTTCAATTATATCCTAAAAGTTAACTTATATGCTAGCTTTGTAAAATAATTCAATGGCTTACCGTATCCTAGGTAATATTGGTGCGGTCTCTTATCTTATAGTGACAAATAGCCACACGTAGGGTTAGAGGGACTTTAACGTCCCTTTCTCGCGATAACCCTATATCAATCAAGTACTTTGTTGTTTCCTTCATTTTGCTGTTAGCTATCCTTCTTTCTCTTCTCGTCAATTTCACTTACCTGAGTTTGACCAACTTCGTAAAATACATCGTGGATAGACTTTATAACATAAATCATAGATACTACATCTAGCATCATACTGACTGTTATTGATTATACTTCTTTTAATTCTTATGAATCGTCTATAGAAAAGTTCTGAGCGTTATTCATAAACATCATCAAACATCTATTAGAAGACGAATGAAAGCTGGTCTATGTTATTTTGTACCAAAATTTCGTATCACTAATATTGCACCTCTCATTTTGCAGCTTTCGAATCTTCCATATAAGTTAAATGGAGGAACGAAAACACTTTCAATCATCTACGTCTTTTTATTGCGTAGTCACCACATCCGTAGAAATGTAACCTTTTGTACTGTTGATTTCGAGAAACTTTCATACTATACCTCCATATTTAACAAGGTCCACTTTGAAGCCAAAGCCTTTGGAATAAAACATGGTATATTTGTCATCTTAACTAATGATTCTCTTCAGATTTTATATAGATTGAACACCAACATTTGCTTATTTTATTATTTGCCTTCTGTATTATTTTCCCGTATGAACGACAGAAGTATTAAATTTTAAGGGATCTAGATCTTTTATTTGTTTTTTTAGATATCAAGGTGCTACAAAATTATTGACTTCAAAATCGAGGAGGTTCTCAATTAAAATGCATTTTTTATGTTATTCTCGAAATTATATCGATATTTCCATTAAGTATTTGGATTCGAATGCACTGCAAGATTTTAAATGACCTTATTAGTAATTCAGGATAATCGACCAATTTACGGTCTTGACGAAAGGGTTCTTATTAATTCATTGCCTGGCTTCCTCGATTCATTACGCCTGTCAGTCACGTTGGAGAATGGAAGAGACATGTAATTAATATAATTTAAAAGCGACTTAGTTGAAACATATCCAGGGAAGTCCCGAAAGTAACTCTAATTACAATAGTCCAACTTGTTGAATTAAAAACAAAATGTCCTCCATGCTCTTCAAAACATGAGTGACTTCAATGAAGATTCATTAATATTTTATGACTATAAATGTTTTGAAATTGTTAACAAGTGATTAAATACAATGGGGGTAAGTACTTTAATGTTCTTTCTTAATCTTTACAACTTATCCATTTTTAGCATTTTTGTTTCATTTATTGGATGAAACAATGTGTACTTTGGAAGTAATTTTGTTAACAATTAAATTTTATCTTGTAACATTATGAAATGACCCATATTCATCAAATCCAACAAACATGATATTTTTATTTTCTACATTAGGTACTTATATATGAAAAATTCATATTCTAAAAAATAATTTATTAGAAGCGATGTAAAATAAACATTAGTCACGCAAAATAAATAAAAAGGACCTTTAATATGCAAAACGCTGAGATATCATTTTACGAGCTACCTTGCCGCGTAAACACTATTTAAGGTTCGGAGTATTGGCCGGCCGTCCGCGACCGTAATCGTAAAAGTTAATTACTATTCACCGTCATACACCAACAGTCACGTCCATCGTACGAACGCGAATAGACTGTTACAAAGGCTCCCATTCACAAAATAATGAATTAAATGCTCAACTGAGAACGTTACTTAATACTCGACCATTCTCCGCAATTCACAACGTAATGTTAAATGAGATAATGCTTCCACGCAATTCTTATATTAAGCCTGCGTCAGCAAATCAGATTAATTCTAAACTTCGCCCCAGCTAAATAAATGCAATTATGAAGATGCTTCTTTTTATCTCCTAGTTAATTGGATTCTTAATTAAAGCTAGAAGACTAGTTATTATTGTTAGCTATTGACACATCGCGTCATCTTAGAAATTAAATCCCCGGGAAATTGCAAAGTCGCAATTTTGCAGCTGAAAAATAAGATATGTTAAAAACTGTTTTATCTGGCGCGTTTTACTGCCTTGGCTGGCCATCAAAATTCTAATTGTGAGTCAGGATTCAGACCAATATGGGAAAATATGGAACCAATAAACATAATAAATTTAATGAATTAGATTATTGATTTTCTCATTCTACTTCCCTGTTATCTCACAAGTGTTCTATATTAATAATCCGTTATTCAAAAACGATGACTACCGAAAAAATAGTATCCAAGAACGAACATCTTAGACTCATACGAGTAAAAGAAATAGTATCGTATCTCGTATGAACCAATAATGCCTAAATATAATATCTACTTTGGAACTCATAATTAAGTACCAGGTGTAGTTGGCTTGAAACTCCTAAACCCCTTACCTGATATACTAGAAATTCCTTTGTCCTGCGTAATTCCTGCTTTCCCGAGGATCGAAATTTTAAGTGAATTTACCTCGTCCTATCTCGAGTAACGGTCGTGCCGTACAAAATAATTGCTCTAGCCATTAACATTCCAACCTGCACGGCTAACGTAACTTTCTCAAGTGGGTGGGTCTCGATATAGAATTAATATTTCATTTCATTACTTTTGTGAAAGGAATTATGTTTACAACACAGAAATTATACTGATTTATTTTCTATCCCGCTATCGTCTGCGCTAGTCGATAAAGTCTTTCAAGACATTTGATCATATAATTATTAAGATTTATTCATAGTCGTTTAAGAAAATCGCTTAAAATAAGTGTATAAATTACAAAACAGTAGACAAAAACAAACTTAATTTGCATTAAAAGGTACTAATTTACGAGAAGTCAGATGCTTTGTTGACGACCTACAACAAAACTGCAAAAACGATGTAGAAGAACACCAGAAAAAAAAAATCTTAAAATAATATCTATTAAAAATATCCGTAGAAGGTTCTTCAGAATCACAAACGTGCATAGAAGTGCGGTGCCCCTTCCACGCAAGCTGATAAAGCAAATAATGATAATGAAATTATTTATGTCGTAAATAGACATAATTGTCTGTATTCTTATCTCGGCCTTCAGAACTGGCTAGACAATGAAGACAAAAGAATAGGTACGAGGGAAACCGATTCTTCGTGTCGTGTCAACGCCCGTATCATCACAGCTGGTTAGAGTAAAAACCTAAGCCAAACCATTGTCTTAAATTGCAACAGTTGTTTCCAATTCACGCAACTGTTTCATAACTAGGTGCCGACTAATGCTTAGGTTTTAAGTATTGTTATTATTTCTATCACAATCAAAACTTTTGTCATTCGTCGTTTTTATCTATCATAGGTTTTTTGTGTTTGGTTTTTTAAATATTGATACTGATTTAAAATTTAGGTACGATTTTAAGATATTACAGTTGAACAGTTTTCCGATAAAAGTTACTTAATTCTTTTTATCTCTAAAATTGTGTTTTTAACTTTTCACCATTTTGATGCTACAAAGGATGTCTCAAGGGCATAAGTTGGATTTTATCCTCAGTAAATTCTTAAATCCAGACGAAGCAAATTTGCTATCGTGTTCCAAACAGAAGTTACGTATTTTATTTATGTTTAAATAGTTTTTCTGAAATTAAATAATTAAATAATATGTTGCTGTAATATTAAAAGTCAATTTGAAAATTTACTTTTTAAGAAGAATTGAAATAAAGTTCATTTGAATCTTAAAAATAAAGGTATAGAACTAAAATTAATTCAACGAAAGAAATACACGACAATCTTAGTACACTATCGTCTGAAAACTTCATTTGCCAAATCACAGCGGAAGTTACGCAATCAACATTCTTCAAAGATAACAAAGCTATTTACGTTCAGTTTTTATTCAAAGCAACATAACTTCCTATCTACTACGACATACTTCAGTAAAAATATCGTCAAGAATGAAACAGTTGACATTGAGCTTGTCTAAATCCAGAACGACGGGGGAAGATATATTTATACTTGCGGCACCCTCTACTAGTACCTACTGTACCATGTGTTCAGTAGGTATTCTATCGAGAATCATACGTCGCTTTTTGATTCAGGAATTTGAACATAAAGTACGACCGAGAACATTCCTTATTGCCATTACAGCGGTCGTGTCGTCCAAGGATAGTTTGACAAGAATTGTTCCCCAAGAATTCCTCTATCTCGATTGTAAATGCTTTACGAGTTCTTGACGAGAACGACTATTATCGTCGGCAGCAATAGCCAGCGAGATAGTGTTTTGAGGGAAATAATATCTCGCTATAAACGCTGGCGTGGGATTACCTGTGACCATTTATGGAGAAACCTGTGATTAGTGATAAAATACATGTATGTTATAATTTATTTTCTAAACAAAGAATAAAGGTAAATACCTAGATATAAATGTAAAGGTAAATACGTAGCGTTATACTGCTTTATAATATTAATAACCTTTGATATCAATTAGTGATTGACATTGATAATAGCTAGATTATATTATGTTTACGCGTGTTCCAGCGTCAAAACTTAATAAAAGGGAGGAAAAAAGGCTGTGTCATGGACATGACTGTGTGGTGTACGTAAATACGTTTATATTACAGGTTAATTTTTTAAATAAAATAAACTTCTCTAAGTATTTACTTCCTGAAATAACCTCAGAATTCCCACCATACCGAGCCGATTTTTTACTGTTCTCGCTTATTGTAATTAATTTTTTAATCCTTTAGCTATCCAGTGGTATAATTTAATTTTAGATTGAAACAATAATATGAAGATTCGAAACTACAACGCCAAACTGTATTCCCTGATTTTGTTGTTAGGTTTTTAGGATTGCTCAACGTATTACAGCTTTTAAGACGTACCCCCATCAAAATGAGATTATCACTGCTAAAATTTCTTTTACCAGTACTTAAACCAAGTCGAATAAATCGAAAGGAAAAAACGGGCTATTTTGACTTACTAATACGCCGTTTATTGCATATGCCGCATTGGCGGAACGAATCGCTGTATTTCCGTATCTAGCTAGATTGTATGAGCCATTACTTCATAGTTGCGTTCATATTTTACCGTGGTATCGCATAATGGCGTGAGATTGCAGTACGAGTACGTTCGCCGCAAGACATTCCGTCGTCATAATGACGTTAAAAGCTTGACATATGGCGCGTGCGAGACTTGCCTTGCTTCAGTCTTGCCATCGGATTTTTACACATGACTAAAAGTTATGTACCAAAAAGTGATGATATAAATTAAGTAGGTACCATTTAAGTAATCTATTCATGGCACTTGTTTTTTGATTGATTGGTTTCGATGATATTTTCGATGTAGAATGCTACCTAATACATTTTTCAAATGTGTTCGTATCCAGGCAATCTTTACGAAAAAAAAATAGGTACACAAAGTAAAATTTTATCTGTTTCAGAATAACAAAAATATTCAAATCCTGCTATCGTTCTATTTTTTTAATATGAAGATATTTCCTTTTTCCTACCCAGGACTACGAGTAACAAGCTAAGTATGCTATTGGTAATATTGGCACGCAAGAGCAAGACTATCCCCGATCGAAAGCAATAAAGGAGCTCAACGCTGCTAGACTTTATCCACATCTTTTTGTAGACATTCAACTCGTTACAAAGGAATAAACTTCAGACATTTGCGACTTTGACATTTGCCTCATGTAATCCCAAATACCTACTAGATTTAATCGACATATTTATGGGGACATCCATTGACGGTCCATAAGACAGGATCAATTCGTATGTTACCTATAGTAACTCAACTCTCAGAAGCTATAAGAATTATGTTTTACACTGGAGCTACAAACTACATATTAACTTCATGTTTTTTTAACTCATACAGTTAGATTCTTAAGAATGACACAAGCTGAAGCGCTACATGTAACAAGAAAGTTCTTTCTTTATTTTTGATAGGGCATTCACCTCTAAACACTACCAAACAAACTCTAGACCTCGCATATCTCAATGTATATTCACCTCGCTACTAACAAAAAAGTCTGAGGCAATTTGTTTTTTGATGTGTTCGCATCCTTTAAAGGTGCCTTCACCGCCTACAATGACAACGCTAACATAAATGGTGATCAGATGAAACTAACAGTACACTCATTTACACGTGCGTCAGCAACGTAATAAGAATAAGATAGAATAGAATAGTCATAGAAGCCAAAATTCGCAAATTTATGAAACGTACGAGACAGGGGAGCTTTTCAAGCCAAGGCTAGGGACCTTTAAAAATAAATATCAATTTGGTCTCTAATTTTTAAGGCTACTAAATTCTTTATCAATCTGCACAGTGCAGTGTAAGAGTATTTATGTGCATAGGTATTCACACAAAGTGAACTCAAAATAAGAGCAAAATATTTTTCAGAAAAGGTAACCTAAGTTTATTTTTATAACATGGCCTTCATGCATCTCATAACGTTTTATAATGACAGATTTAATTAAAAACTCATCAGCCTAACCTCTTAAATCATTCTCAAAATTGACCCGCTGATGTATTTAACTTACGATTGAATAAATTATAATAATGCTGAACTCAATTGGAACGATAAAAGTGTTCAGAGAAGCGTGAAGAGCAGAGGACAAAATAAAGAGGGTCGAAACGAAGTATGGTATGTTATTAACTGGCTCTGAACTTCATGGGCTTATTAACAACACAATTAGGGTTGTCTGATTGAACTGGACTGCCGTTGGAAAACTTTCCTAATTGTAGGGATTTTGGTAGTTGTCGTTGGTATTAAATTAATATCTATGAATGTATCAACCCTAATTTCGATAGCAATATACAGAATGATATAAGAATACACAATTTAAATTGGGAACAATGAATAATGATAAATAAACCATTACCAGACGATAACCTGGTCTGGATTTGAATTGACAAACAAAAAAATAGGTAATGAACGAACGAGATATAAGAACAAACGTACATCTTATCATGTCTGCTTCAAGGATTGTATAGAAACCATCGCAGAAAGAGCCGATACCAACAAGACTGCAATATTGTTCTACATAATAACCCGCCTTATCGCGCAGTATTCCCTATGCGAACTTCTTTAGTTTTTGAAATGAATTTTCAAGTTTCTACACAAGGGAAATCTACAAAAGATTTTCAACCTTTCTAAGTTTATGTATTTGTGTTCAATGGTTTATGCAGGATTTTTATCTCGTTCATCTAGTAATACTTATGGCTAGCATCTGATATGTAGAAACGGTTGTATTTCTAAACGTATTACTCACTAGTGTTTTAGCTTTTCAAACTTCTTCTCGCGACCTCGACTTTCGAATATTAATGATATTCATGTTTTCAAAACTTCTCATTAGGTTCTGTATTTATAACCATTGGTCTGACTTCCATTCGTATTAATCAAGTTTACACGTAGCAGTTTGTAAATCTACTTAATAAATAACATCTACCAGTAAATTATAACTTTTAAATTGGAAAACAACATAGGCCATGTTATTATTTTGTACATTTTATACCCAAAAAACAACGGTTTTTACCGCTTGCTATAATCCATAAAGCATCTCATCCATACATCAATGCATAAATTATGATAGAATTAATTATTGAGTTTTAAATTTAGCGAATTTTGTTACCAGTTAAATCCGGAATATAAGTCCTTCATAATCCAACGCATTTCCCCTAATCCTTTGTTGCGGGGCTTTTATCCCGACGTCCCAGTTTTGACCTACTTTCACCTCAACCCGATTTCCGTATTTTTTCCAATAAAAGTTATATAACCTGATGCTTTTTATGTAGAAGATCAATAACAAGCATTAAACCTAGATCTCTTTATGGTATTGTGTTGGTACATTTGGTATTCTAAATCTGCTGGACAGTTGTGACTGCTTGTTATACAGGGACTTATTTTTGTCTGGGTCCTCAGTAACAAAGCATCTTTAACTCTCAGGAGATCACAGATGAGTTTTATTTACAGATCTTGCTCCTTGCCACCTTTCCTTCAGCGAAATCTCCATCGATCTAGTTTTACAACAAAGAAACTACAGTGACATTTACTGCACTTAGTTACATTGACTAAAGTAAAGAACCCTCAGATATTACCGTGTATGACACACCGTAAATAAATAATTATAATCCCGACTTCAACTGTAGTTCTAATGCTTATTTTCTGATTTACAACAAACAATAATATTATTGTGGTTTAACGATTATTTTCTAGCAATGTTCCAAGTAATTGCTCATTAACGCCTTACATGTTTAATGATTATGAAGTGAAACCTATTTAACGAGTAAATGTAATTATTTATCTTAGTAAAAGTGTGCAGTTCACATTGTTATGACATGTTTTACTATTCATGACTTGCAAAATATAGTATTGTCTACTTTTCTCTCACTCGGCGAACAGGCCAATGTTATATCTTATTGCTAATGCATTTAATTATGTTTACTTTATATTATACATATAGCCGACGTATTTAATAAATTGATTATTGCACTTATTTTCATAATAATTAGTCTATACAACAATTCTGCAATTTTTAAAGACTAAATTTCAAATAATTCAAAAATCTACTCCTACCTTTACAGTTAGAAAATTTGGAACAAATAAATTTTAAATGTCTTATTAAACATTTTCATGATTCAAATATAATTACTATTGTCTATTTAGTAATTTTTCATGAGAAAGCGGACTTCGCAATAAACAAAAGGAGTGAAGGACAATGGCCAATCTTCACCATCACCGTTTTACACCGTGCAGTTAACCCGCTTCTGCCTCGTCATGTGCAAAAGTTAACAGTCATGCAATAAATCATTCTATTCGCATCCATTCTACATCGGTTTTCGAAATAAGTGGCACGGTTGACGGATAGACCGATGTGCGGGACATTTTTTATTCCACAATTTCAGTATGCAGTTACGTGTAATCAACGTGTAATTGATTTTTTTGTGACCAACCGCAAATTCGCACTACATAGTTTAACTTAATAGACGACGCAATTATTTGACCACTATAATATAGTTTATTACAATGTAACCTTGGACAACAGCCGTAGTTTGATGCAGGCAGAAGAAAAATCGCCTTGCTGATATGCTAAGTTGCTACACGCCTACACGAGCATATAGTACCATTGTTTTAATGTTATCAGAAAAAAAAATGTGTTGCTTGGTTTTCTCGTACTGTCTCGCAGAGCTAAGAAAGGCAAAACAGTTAGTCTATAAAAAGATATTGTGAGTGATAATAGGCTCATTACAAACATAAAATATCTAGTATACGATTAGTAAATTACATTAAAGTGTTATTTTATACCAAAAACAGGTATTTCAAAAGCTCGTCTTTACAAATATGTCACTGGGTGACTTGGTTGTTTACTTTCTCTTGAATATTGTAATTTGGTCTTAATAACATGTTCTATGCAAGAACATTATGAGGAAATTAATAAATGTTTTATGGGTCAACTCATTATTGCATTATGAAAGCGTCGTTGCAACGGCAAGTCTCCGATGAGCTAAATTGCACCGGCCTTGCACTAAACGAATTAAGGTAACGTGGCTGAATAATTTAAAATGGATGAAATAAATGATAATGAAATAAATGGTGGATGAAATGCAATGGATGAAATAAATAGCGAAAATAAAGTTGCTCGTAGACGCTCAAATCCTCATGACAAACATGCATGATTTCTTCAATTTTGTTTTTTATAAAAACGTGTTTGTCAAACTCGTCAAACATAGCCTTACAAGATCAAACTTGCTTTTTAAACATATTAACTTTGACATACTGCTTGATAGTCTACGGGCTACATGAAATTCGAATGATTTCGAAAATCAATCTCATCAGTAACACTAATATTGCAATGGGCTAAGGCAATAGGTAAACAAATTGTAGAATCTACAATGTAAACTGAAGTAGTAATTGTATTTGGTCTACATTTCAGCAAATGCAATGGAAGTAGGTCAAAGCCGCGTCTGACGTAGCAGGAACAAAAACAAATCTCCAAATAAACTTCAACACCTGTTACATTTTAAAATTCTAGACATATTTATGTTAGCATAATGTTGTGGAGCTGTTTGCATTTCAAGTATCAAGAAGCAAGGTATTGCTTTTATATTAAAGACTGAATACGGTGTTATCTTTAGTTAAACGCACGTCAATTAAGAGCAGGAATAAATCCTTGACTGCGGTAAATATCTTAGATTGCTACTTCTTCGGAGCAACTTCTAAGATAAGATAAGATTAAATATAGTAGGACGCCTTGTGATTGCCTCTGCACAAATGCAGTATTAGGGTTGGCGTTGGCACATATATTAATCCAGAAACGTTTCGTCAGTTTGTTACCAACATTTTATTGTTCAAAACATAGGCATATTATTTATAATCGCGTACATTTATCAGCATGGTAAGACAAAAACAGCTTCAATGCAGTTGCTCTAGGGTAGAAATAAAAAGTATGACCTAAATATTATAAAGCAAAAAACCCGTCTCCTAAAAAAAAATTTGGGGGATGGATGATTAATTTATTTAATAAAATTAGTAATAAAAATACACACCTCATATCATTAGGATGTAGAGCGTCCCAAAGAAGTGGACATACATACATTATGATCTTAAAATCATTACTCTCCATCGGGCGCAGTCGAGTAAAAACCCTACACCTGTAAGCCTGTAACACTATTAGATTACAAAACCAACTCCAAATGAATTATTCATAAGTACTTCTTTCTCCCAATTCTTCATAGCTACGGTATTTGTTTCTACCGCTTCTCTTTTGTCCTCTGTGATTTCAGGTTACAGCGAGCCGTGTCTATTTCTATGCGAAACAGGTTGAAGTACGCAACAAAAACCGGTGAGGCATCTTGTGGTTTACTTACTTCAACAATATACCTAACCCACTACAGTATTCTAGATACCTACTTGAGTGTTAATGAAAATACAGTGAAACAGGTGGCATAAAACTCCGAATATATGACACTTCTAAAGTACGACAAGAGAAAACATGATTTATAACACTTGTATGACATGGTGCCTGATTGCTTTTCATAAAAACATCCTTAGTAGCGCCATCTAGTTTAAAAGCGTGGCAGCTGTTTAACACGTAAATGTATTTTACAACAAGTCATACAATAGTTTCTTATGATCTTTCTCCGGCATTCAACTCAATACAGACTCGATAGGTAGGTACTTGATATTATTTGATTTTATATTTAGAATGAGGTAAAATCAGAATCCGGAACCCATTCCATGAATATAGTCCCTTTTCTATAGAAATTTCAGCGGAAAGGATTATAAGGATACATGTAGGTAAGTAGGTACAATACTTATTCCTATTATTTATTAACACATTTCTGATTCCAGAAGTAACAAACAGGATTGCGAGTTTAAAATTTACTTACAAATGAAGCTAAAAATTTTGCTCAAAATCTATGAAACCTATAATTGGAATTTCTAAATTTAAACATAAATATGAGAGCGTGCCTATCCTGTTAGCAATTATCAAAACTAACTAATTACACAGACTTAAACAACACCAAGCGTAACGGATCATAACTCTACTTGCGCATTTAATTACTTTAACAAATTACGAGAACGCGCAAAGCATAATGTAATGATTGTAATGTAACTTCTCTAACCATTGTATGTAATGTCCTTTATCCGCGGAAATAAAACTCGTTTCAAAGAACAATGGAAAGCGAACAATACCGCCGGAACGACGCTCCAATTATCGTGTGTAGAGCCTAATTCTATGTGAATTTGGTTGAGGTACTTGAAAAATTTTACCAAAGTTTATATTTTATTTTCTCGATATTTGGGAGGACGTAATAGTTAGTAACAAAGATATATATGTGTATGTGTGTGTATTATTCGTTGTTCTGTGACCAGTGATAAACTACGGGTTGACGATCCATCCTGACAGAAAACGTTAACGATTTTTCCAGGCTTTCCCGTATGAAAATAATTTAATATTACATAACGGTTTATTCAATGATTCAGTAACCGTACGATATTTTTTTATTGGACGCAAATGGACAAAACAAAACTATAAGTATTCGTAAGTATGATGATAAATGTTTCGCAAAAGTCTGATAGGTACATGTGCTAAGTAAAGTCGAAACTTTTTCCCTATACTGTAGTCGTATTACATAGAAGAGGACATTCTTACAATATGTGGCTTTCTTTAGTTTCCTGCTGTTTCCGCAAAATATTACACCGAGCAGGAACTTTTGTATTTTCAATGTATGAAAAGGTGCTTTTGTTCTCAGGTATTTGTAGTTTTCGCATAAGTTTTTGCGTGAAAAATATTACTTTACGCGATTTTATGTTGGGACACTTTTCATTAATATTTCATACGAAGTAATTGCGGACATTGTACATTTATACATAGGAACTAACACCTAATAAACCTAAAAAAAATAACAATATAAATTGCATTGTAAAACAAATTAAATTAACAACGTTTTAATAAAATTAGCTATTAATTTATCAGATTTGATCTTATGATAATACGAGTTTTGGAAGACAAAATACTTATGTCATATCATCGGCTTTATGAAAGAAAAATGCATCCTTAAATTCTAGGTAGCTCACCATTACAACGTCTTGTTAGAACAGCGCTATGAATCAAAAATGTTATGTAGTCTAAAAACGATTTAGGACACAAATATGGACTACGCAGTCGTGAATTATTTTAATTGCATAACCCAGTAATGCGTGCAACTTTATCGTCGGCAAAAATTATACGCTTGTTGGGTTAAACAGAAAACTAGGTCCACGTAGAGTTCCAATTCAAAATTACTTTGTTTATCCCGCTTTTGCTTGTTATATTACCTGTGAGTATCATTACGTACTTTTAATTATTTATAACTAGACGATGCCCGCGGCTCCGCCCGCGGAAAAGTCGATAAACAAAATATTGTTTTCGTCCCAAGGGAACCTATAATCGGGATAAAATGTATCCTATGTCCTATTCCTGGATGCAACCTATCTGTGTACCAAGTTTCAGCTTAATCCGTTCAACGGTTAGACCGTGAAGGAGGGACAAACATCCAAACATCCAAATATCCAAACATCTTTACAAACTTTCACATTTATAATATTAGTAGGATATCCTTTTGGTTTGTATAACGACTTCAATAGTATTTAAATAATGAACGTTCTTACATAATTAAACATAGTATAATACATCATCTAGTGTACAATTTATCAGCAGTAGGTACTGTACAGTTTATGCACTTGTGTTTAGCGGCTTTAAGTACGATTTTATTGTTAATGCTTCCAATTTTCGCGTTTAGTGCCCTAAATATATGTATCATACTTTGAATATCCGTATAGGAACTAACGTATACGTACGTTACGTAACGTAACGTAATATATGTGACGTAATCCAATAAGCAGACCTGTAGGTAATAGAATTATAAAGCACGCTGACACCGTCGCTGATATATTATGATACAATACACATACTGCTGAGAGCATTTTAGGTTAGCCCATTATTATGAAGAAGAGAAAAAAAAAATCTATATACCTATTATGTATTGTATGCGGCAGGTAAAAATGTTTATTAAAAATTATTATAATAATAAACAAATATAGTTTTCTAATTTTAAATCCTCTAGAACGAGGCAAAGACGGCCGATCAAACAGACATATCGAAAGTATACGAAGAGTCACGGGCTTACTAAAGATCCCTAAAAATGTAGGTTAGGTTAGCTTCCCTTCCAGCCTGAATGGCTTGAGTACCAAGTACCGAGTACCTACTCTGTGGTAGATGGTATCGTCACTTCCGGGCGGCACAATGCCCGAAGGCCGGAAGTGCTGGCACGTGCGGCGTCACGCAACAATCGCCGTAATCCCCCTGTGTACTCGCCCGGGCACAATCTGATTTTTATGCGAAACACATTTTTTTGTTCGTTGTTTTGATTCGTGAATTCAACTCATAATATTATGGGGCCTTTTGGTAAGCTCCGGAAATTGCTTTTTGTGGCATTGTATTGGACTGTCGTTGGAAAATGGACTTATTGGTTAGCAAGGCTCAATTTACGTAACGAGGTTTGAGGCTTGTAAATGTGTTTGAGACATTTGAGAGCTTTAGAAACTGGAAGTGGAATTAATTATTCATTGATTAAAAGAGAAATTGTACATTTGTAATACGAAATATGAATGTGCTCTAACAAATCAAGCGACTTACCAAGGTAGGTTGTTATATTATCACACGTAGGATGAATAGATATTAGTTAAATTATAAATAAGAGTTAGAAAAAATACTTAAAGCAACACCTAAATAGGTAATGTTGCACCTAACAAAAAAAAAATATTGCAACTATTAAAAATGTAACTTTTAAGCAAGTAAATAAATAAACATAGTATAGTCGAGTGTAAAAAGATTTGTTCTGGGAACGTTCTGCCCGGATCCGGAAACAATACAGGAAGGAAAACACAAGCGCGTCGGGTTTCATCACTGGATATATTACTGATGCACATCCCATCAACCAGTGTTGTAAAGAAACACGTTCCTTTGACTACAATTATTGTTTTATTAAGAAGAAAGTTAAAAATACTGAGTGATTGTACCTCTTGCTTTTATCAAAGCTTATAGACTCTTAACAATTCTATCAGGCACTTAGGTAAGGGTATCAATATCTTTAAATCGCCGCGCCCTTGCCAGTTTGGTAATACATCTTGGCATCCTAAATCCTATACAGAATGGAGGATACGCCATAATTGTTTCATTTGATCCCGATATTTAAGTTTGGGGTTCGAAGAAACGTTCTTACCACGGTGCCCCAATTTATCTCGTAATACCTAGCTTAAGAGATAAAACACATTCATATATCAATATTAAACATACTTACTAGTCAGCATAAATTAAAGTTAAAGTAACGTTTTTCTTTTATTTTTACCATAAACTTGAAATAAATCACAGCTGACAACATACAACCTCACTACTAATTGTGGCACTTGAATTTTTCTAGTACGTTGTTGCATCTCGTTAGTCGACACGGAATATTTGCCAAGCGTGAATCCTCACGCCCCTTTCAAATCTACCTACCTTCATAGCAACGTATGTATAATACGAGTACGTACATTACATGAAGTAATCAATAATTTCAAACATACGGGACGCGACACTTGACGGCATGGCAACTGGACGCACAGAACTGTGACGGGAAAATGACATCTATTAGTTTAGTAGGAATGGTCAATTTTGTATTTCAAAGCTAGACAAAATATAAACAGTTAGAATACTCTTTGGAAATCTAATTAATTTAAGAGAATAAGTAATCTTCTTTGCGTTGTTTGTTTCTTAATTACTTTTTTCATGGTCGCAATAAACTCGTATATTTTAAATGTTTTTGGTGGCAATTAAAATAATTACTAATTACATCGCTGGAGTTAAAATAAATGGTTAATTTACCTTTACGACGATGATTGATAAATTTTTTTCGTAAAGGAGCGCAAAAATTAAAGTCAACAGTAAAATTATTACATTATGAGATCTTAATTTACACGAGAACTAATGGTCTAAATATGGATGGGCATGTAAGATGACTATTGTATTTATTAAGAAATATATTAATCATAGTGTAAACCACTAACATAATTATTATCAAGTTCATAATAAACTGTTACATGGCGTATAAGTTTATCTGAATGTAAACAAACTGTAGGTATACAGTATTCTTTGTTCTTACCACGTGCTATTATCAAGCATGAATACTTGGTAAGCGTGATGAAGTGTTCTTAGGTCATTAGTACGAATAGATTAAAATGTGACTAACCTTTGTTGTAATAAATAAATGCTGAGAGACGGGCGTTGTACTTTTCTTAATGAAAATACTGCGTTCTCAATTGTGTATTATTTGTATTACTATATATTATACAGGAAGAGTTTAATTAGACATAAATGAACGAGTTCATTCTTAAGTTTATTGTTTAAAATAACGAGTTCTGAACGAATTTTAAACGTACAGCGGGTTTACTAGTTCTTCTAAATTCGACTAATTAATATGCGAAGGGAATCAATTTCTAAGGGGACTTCAGATTTACTGTTACTGACCAATCCTATATATTAGGTACGCCTTTTTTCAAAAGACGCATTGCTCTATCTAAATCCATTTCAAATTTGACTAACTTAAAAAAGATATGTACGGCTCCGATAGTCTACATTGTATCTAGTCCACACAGTACAGTAAAATATTTGTTTGCGTATACTAAGATCAATCATAGTCATAAATAAGATAAATTGGATTAGTCGAATTGAGTTCGATCCTCTCGGACAGGCGTTAACGAGGCATAACTTTCCGAAACTCTATTGAAGTTGTGATATTGTGCGAAAATGTTTGAGAAATTCATTGGAGCGAAGTATTCCACTGTCAAATGATATGGAAATGAAAGTGACTACAAAGACGCAAGCTACTTGATATACAGTTATTCTTAGGTCGATAATAAAAATATTTTTACGATATTGGCAGGGAAAGAAATTAAGTGCCGTAGAAAACCTAGAATACATAATGTTCTTTTTTTATTTAGATACGTTACTAAAACAATTTGAAGCTTGTTTTTATTTAATAAGGATGTTTTAAGTATCAAACGACTTACTAAAGTTGGTACTTAGAGTTTTTCTTGAAAACTACATTATAGGTGTCGCGGCAATGGTTAACAAATATTTATTTTACCAAACGCCAAAAAAAAATTTACTTAGCGACGACCCCTATGGCGCAGTGGTTACCATGCTGGACTGTCTATCCATGATCCAAGGTTCGATTACGAGTGAAGCTGAAATTTCTGATCTCGAGCTGAGTGTGTTTGAGTATTTGTTTTGTCTACGTTGTTATGTATTGTTATTTATTTCATTATTATCATTTGTCCTAGCTTACATAATAATATACCTCGTACCTATGACCCGAGAACACAAATTCACTGTCACATAAACGTCACATAAAAGTTTGCCTCAACTGAGAATCGATTGTGGGACCTCTCGCTGCGCAGCCGGGGTCACCAGAAAGTAAGTTATGGGATTCTCAATATTATACTACCCTATGCAAACATATTTACACAACTTTCATTGGAAGGCCGCGTGTATGTACACTAAACTACCAACCTTGACCTTTGTGTAGTCATAAAGCTTCATCGCTAATTATTGTGGTTCATTAGCGCACTGCGGCTTCTAGAATAGTGCGGCTTATTCTTCGCTTATAATTATAAACTCTGACGAATAGCATGTGAGGATTTCAATGTTAGCATATGCGGTGCTAAACGTTACGGTAGATTGCGGTGCAACCCGTGCAAAGTTGCACTAATCAAATAGTTATGTTTTTAATCAGTTAGATAAGTGGTTGGCTTATTAACCAAAGAGCATTACAAAAATTAAGAAAAAATTGGAAGCCAAATCTGCTTGTTTACTAAACTTTAATTACTACACTAAATAAAACAAATTTTATATAATTTTTTGGTTTAAATTTTGCGCCTTCCGTGGATATTTATGCCAGAGCCGCGCTGAAGAGCCGAAGAGCCACATGTGGCTCTAGAGCCCGATTTTGCCGACCACTGAGTTAGGTAATAGCTATTATGTATCTACTACTAATCTTTAGTAGGTTTTTAGTACGCTTGATGTTTTTTGTCGGTCGATTTGGCTTTGACCTCTGTCCAATACATTAGTCGAAAGGTTATGAAGAAAAAAACATTATATACAAAATAGAGTTACGGAGGTAAAGTTGACTAGTACAAAAATTTTAAAAGGTTACCTTTGTTTACAATCATGACAACTTCAAACACACGTTGCAGATTTGCACTGGATGAAATAAAAATAATCTTTAAACAAAGTACCTACGAGTAAGTTCCTTTATGACTGGAACCTTCGCATCCTATTGTTTTAGATTCACGGCTTGCGTAAGATACATCCTGTCGTATATCCATCCTATTTCCTCATAATGACATCCTGTCTGAATATACACCAGTGCTTAATAAGAGAAACGTGCGGGCCCTTGCTTGTGCACATCAACACCTCTTAACTAGTAATAAAAGACCCATTTGTTAATAAAAGTGGGTTATAAAATGTGTTACTTATGACGTTTAATAACTACTTTGTTTCTGATACCCCATTAAAAGTGGCCCATTAAAAGTGAATTTTCTATTTAGATACTTATAGGATTGTTTTGATGTCATTGTATAGAAAATTATTACTTGAAAGTAAGGTTGTTTTAGTACCATATAACAATATTGGCTTCGATATAAAAAACTAAAACAAAATAAAAAATAATTATGAAACTAATGAAATGTATTTTTCATATTTTATTTATATAAAACATAAAGCAGGTCAGGTCTTTAATCAGGTTTGTTGGTTTAATCAAAATTATAACGTAAATGTAAACCCTCTGGTGAATTATCTACATGATTAATTGAGTTAATTAACTAACTAGTACGAGGAAAATGTAATGATAACAAAGAAATTGCGAAGAGCTTAACTCCGAAATGATAGTAAATTACGCAATGTCATCTTATCCGAACAAAGGACAGTAAAACGATTCTATTAAATCAATCAATGATGAGAAAATGTCTAGTAAATAAATTATTAATTTAATGTGATTTCATCGTCTTTGGCTAACCCTTTAGTATTCCGGAGATTTACAAATCTGATTGATTTCATTAATGTCTGGAATCCCAAAGTCCACTGTGATTTGATCTCTGGAAATAGGATTTACTGAATCTATAGGATCACAATCGTTTCATGCTTTTATGGCTTTTGATTTTAAAGGGTTATTTACTTGGACTTCATTTCAATCTTTGATTTATGGAACGCATAAGATTTATGCTCATAACAAAATTACAACGGATTAGATTTTGTACGTGAAATATTTTTTTTTACTTTTTTGGCTTTGTTGTCGATATACATACTATTTTTTTTTATTTTTGTCCGTCTGTCTGTTCGGGCATCACACGGTAACCACTAACCACCAAACCGATTTAAATGAAACTTGGTATATTCGTAGCTAATATACCGGGCATGGTTTTAGGACAAATTTTATCTCAGTAAACAATAACGTTACCGCGGAATGACAGTTTAAAAGATCACCAAAGCAAAGCAAGGGCAGGCCACGGCGTATTGCAGTCGTGTGTACGACGCTTAAAATACAGTATTTAATTTAAGACGAGCAGACACCGTGTAAGTAGATAATCTTAGCTGGCACAGATAGTCCCTGTCTGTGTCGCCTACACACACAACCATAGTCTCACATACTCATACTCACACACTCGTATAGTATGTGTGTGTGATGATTCTAAGGACGTCAATATTGCAATACCTCACGAAATAATCCTGCGCCATAGCTCGGCAAAGATGTGCCATAGAGAGATAGCTCGTCTATGTATAAATTATTATTGTCATATAGCTTTTGGCCCATGTACTATACATGGGTATTAATATTATAACAATATGTAGGTAACTGAGTATGAAGACCCAAAAGTTTTTCCTTAGAGTACAAAGACGACATATTACACTAAGTTTTTAACCACAATGGCCTTTAGGAAGATAACCTTTACCCACTTAAGTTTGTGTGAATTGTCGTAGTTACTGTTAAACGTACTAAGCATAAATCCATGCCTCACATTTACATAATAGTTTTTTGATTATCCTCTTCCCATTCAATATTCTTAAGTAGAGTAATGTCGTCACTGTTAAGGATTTTGGCAACTAACTTTATAGCGGAATAAAATCTGTTGGCAGAGCAGTTGCCAATCTCACATTCGCTAAAATATACAAATGACTTAATCATAGTCGGTATCTTAAATATTATTTTATGGGTTTTTTATGAGTTGGCAATCATTCACTTCACAATCAGAAGCAGCTTTGTTTTGTTTTAGAAGCATAAAGCTATTGTTTTGAACTAAATTCATCATCATCATATAATTCATCGAAACTCCGTATACCTTTATCTATAAGAAAGAGGACTTCACTACATAATACGCACTATTGTGTCTCAAGATTTCTTCACTTCAAATACCTACTACAATAGGTGTCATCTGTCGTATTACTTCGGTATAAGTATTTTAAATCGTACCTCTAATACTCAATCCTATTTTGTCATCATCAATCTCAATCCTGTGAACACACGCGGGTAAAAGAATTACAGGATATGAGGATACTACTATCTTAAATGAACACTTTTGAAGGCCTTCGCTATAGTAAAATTGTCTATGGTTATTAAAATATCAGTACAGTAAAGTTAACACTACTTTAAGATCATTAGTACTACTTTAACAGATGATAGTAACCGCCTTAAAGCGTAATTTGTTTTTAATAATATTATGTAGGTATTGTGGTAGTAATCGCGCGGGCGGGGCTAAGATTATTTCCATAGCGACAGTGACAATCCAGTAAATGGGCAAATTGGAACCTTAATTTATTGCCGTCAAGTCTGCGATCATTTATGTATACGTCGTACATTAATTATAATCACAATTATTATTTAATTACTTTTTTAATTGACCTATACCTATACTTTATTTATTTAAGTGCTTATCTGTGAAAAATATTTTGAATTTGCATAATATTTATATGGCCAGTAACAAAGTTTACTCTCATAATCTGGTGTAGTGTGTTATCATTCTAAACTAACAGACAAAAGTACCGAAGTCGAGTAGTCTTTGACCTAAAATTTCTTCACCGAGGCGTCAACAGGGTCATTACATGAAACACAATTTACTCAACTGCCAAATCGCCTACTTACTATACAAAGGGCTACAAATTTAGAACGGCCGAGTTTCCACTAACATTATTTATAAGTTAGGTACTAACAAAATGGGCAGCAAAATTACTTTTGTATTTTATTCTGAGGTTAATTTAACCTATCGACCTAGTCTGTGGTCCAAATTTAACCATTACACGATCAATCTCGAAGCACTGTGTGTAAATTAAACTTTTGTAAATGAATTATATTTCTAATTATAACACACATTATACCTAAAAATAAACTCTCTTTCTTCTCCATGAAAACTTTAACGATGCCAAATATTCAACTCAAACGTTCCTACATGTTTGTTAAAAACGGCCTATTTTGGGATTTTGTTAAGCCCTAATAAAAAAAAAGTCATCGTTATCGTTGTAAATCGATGTACGAGTAATCCATAAAATTCATTCATCTGTGTAACCCTGAAGTCCGACCCAGTCGGTTCCAATTTGGAAATACGATTCGTTTGCATGAAATATGAGTGCGTACTTTTTATGGGCGGCTGATTAATGCGGGAATCAAAGATGACCCACATTGCGCAATGAATGATGATCATCGGGATTAGATTTATACAGCGATTTATGTTTGTTTTTTATTCAATTCAATATGTACCAAATGTTCATTCCATTTGAAAGCACACTACGATAGTAGGTACCTTTTTCTCACAAGTACAATCCCATAAGTAGCTTATTAGGTATTCGTACGATTTGGATAAAGTTGTTTTACAGAGACAACATTTTTATGGAAAAGGAATATCCAGGTTTATATTACGCTCGATAAACATTACCCCATTTCTAGCGCAGTCGAGTAAAAAAGAATAGTGTATCATTTAAGAATTCTAACGCAGTGTGCATCCAGACGTCATTGAAGGTACTGGAATTCAAAACAAGGAGTAATTGTAGCAACCCCGTCGCGACGCTTATTATTATGAGGACTTGGGGTGTAAAAGTACGTTTACCTAAAGCGCATCTACGTAGGTACGCACTTGTGTAAACTACATACGAATTTACAGTGAAAACTTTGCTTAATATTACATATTTTGTTATATGATTAAAAATTATATTATTTGTTTCAGATTAATTGATTGCTGCTTTAAAAATACGGTACGTATTTAGACTGTATTTGGTATTTTTACTAGTACTTTTCTGTATATCTCCTCGTTGCTTATTTTGCTGACGATTATTTAATAATTTTATTAACTACCACCTGGTAGGATACCTGTCCTACCCAGGTACCTATCATGTTTTTTCGTGTTAAGTAAAATTTTTTATGGATATCAAATCTCACAGTCTGCGTTCAATAAAAACTTAAAAAGCTATTATTATATAATTTTCGAATCATCATTGGCTACCATGTGTGACGCCCTCTTTGAACATGTGAGAACTGACCTATTATTGGTATTAATTATACATAGATTATTTGTGACTTAACCATCGATGATTTTTTAACAAGCCATCTGAAGTAGGTATTCGCTGTAGCAGCAATGAAAATCATGACGGCTTTTCTACACCTTCAATATTTTTTAAATTCAGACAATAATAATAGGGTTAGTCTCTCTATATTGTGATTCAGATCATTAATTGATTGTTTGACTATTGAACGTAGCTAGTTAACATTAGAAATTTATCTAGATTTTGTTTACAACTTAAAAAATATTCAATCATCTTCTAAATGTATGAGATAACTAGAAATAAATGTAGCTAAAAGTTCACCTCAACATTTAAACTCAAATTGAATTCCCTAAGCCAGTTTAAATAGCGAAAAATAACCTGCGGTAGGAAATGTCATGACGTGTTTCAAAGATGCACTTCATAGAGCGTTGAGCTCAACGGCGACATTATCCTATTCATGAGGCAAGAGAGATCAGTCTATCACTCTGATACAAGTGGAGTGGTAAAAATTAACTGTTTTACAACTTTGAATAAATCTTTACCTAAATATTACATTCACTTATCTATTGTAATAATAAGTAAAGGGATTTTCACTGCCATTTTTAGAATAATGTAGGCATGTACGAATTTGAGATTGGGCATAGGTACTTAGTTTATATAAAAAAGATGTGCACGAAGCTAAGTTATAAATCTTAATAAGCGTGTCCTATTAAACACAAGAACGTGTTGTTTAATGTGCACTGCCGAATGCATTATGTCCATTGACAGTTTAGATTAGAGCCGTATTTATTTAATGTACCTAATCTATTTATGGATGAGAATTGTTGGAGAGATGCGTGTGGGTGTAGTGTGGGAACGTACGTCCCCTACAAGATGGGATAATGCAGCTGGTACTTGGCTATGGGAAAATCCCGTAATGAGATCTACACGTTGTTTGAACGACACCCCCATAGAACATTTCGCTGGAACTCTTATATCGATATTTTTTCCTTTCTTCCTTCCGTTAGTCGATTACCCGCGGACTGACAGATGCAGTATGAAGACAACGTTGTTAGTCTAAATAAATCAATACTTGCTTACGCTTCTTGACATTTTTAAAGTTATATTGTATTGATTAATTAAATAAATAATTAATTAATAACGCTACACACTTAGAACCCCTGGTTAGGATTGGGTACAAACACAGACCAAAACAGACATAACTGCCTCGACGAAATCCGAACCCAGGATATTCAATAGCGATTCAGCATAGTAACCATAAATTGTATATTATTATACCTTTCTATGTAGTTAGCTTACTCTACCATCAAATAAAATCAGCTGGAGGCAACCAAAAAAGCAGTTTAAGAAAAGAAGTTAAGTTGTGTTAAGAAATAATACAACGAAAACGACATTTAAACACATGACCAAATTGAAGAAAAAATATATACGTGGAGAAAAAATTGCGGAACATATGTGAAGCAATTCGAAAATCCATTATTTGTTCGATCGATGTGCAGGATGCACCTTAGATTATTTTTTGTTATAGGGAAGCTAATAGAAACAGATGCCATCAGTGTAACGTTTCTAAAAAGGTTTATTTAAATCGACATCACTCAATTTCTTTTACGTAAATAGTTGACAAATAAGTAGAGACCCGGTTCTGCTAAATTCTAAAATATAACCCACTATATTAATTCCTATTAGAATCATCAAGACGTTACAACTAAGCCGTCACGGAATATATTGGTTGACTGAAATAAAAAATTCGCCTCGATCTTTGTCGATTTTTAACGGTATTGTACTACTAACTAATGCTATGCTTTTGTTTCGTGTTATTTTTAATTTTAAATGATTTATATGACCGCAGAATATGATTGTGTGAACGAGATTACTTTGTTTTATTTGTTTTTGTTTGCGGTTTTAATATAGTACTGCATTATATAAATTCTTTGTAAATTGGATTGAAGCCACAATACTCGCATGTAGCAATATTTAAATGGGTAACTAAAGTTGATTTTATCAACATTTTAAACAACCACGTAGTAACTTACAATGATGACTTTTATGGCTCAGTGGTTACGATCCGAACTGTCATTCAAAAGGAGCTGGATTCTATTCCTAGCTTCTGTACCTAACAAACGAGTCTTAATGCATTGAACAATTCATTCAAAAGATGAGTTTTATTTTCAGTATAACTCACAGCACATCCAGGTTATAAGTTACATTAGGCAATGATTAATCGATTTTCCTTGGTATTGAACTATGCTTAGACACATTTTTAAACTCTAGGGTTGTACCAGAACAGTCTCGCGCATATAACTTTGCTACAACTACAAAGATGTCGGTAAAGTCGATAAAAATACAAGAAGATATTCGATTTAGGCATATCTATGGCACTTCTCATAACTCAAGTTCTATGAACCGCCTCAGGGACGAACTCGACCGCCGTCGCCGATACCGAACGTGTCATCGACATTTTATTACTGAAATATATTAAACGTTAAAAAATAGTACCACGCAAAGATAGATACTATCCCAGAAAATATAAGGTTGAAAATATTTTGGCAGAGCGTGTCAGCTCACGTAGTTCTCCACCTAGACAAAAAGTATTACTTTCAGGGATTAAGGGTTTATATTTACATTATTCATACTGTTATTTTTACTATAGCTTCGTCGTCTAGACGAAACATGACTTGTTTAGTAAGACGGGAATGGATCGTTTTTCTTTATTATTATGTTTTCAGTTTAACTGACGGCATAATAACGTTGTTTTTACTGTTTTAGTCTAACAGAATTTTGTTTCGCTAAAAATGTTAAAATAAAACCTATATTAGCAACCCTATCAAATGTCGTAAGCAAAGCTTAAAAATAATCTAGTTTTATAACTTGGGTCACATTTAAAATATTTAAATATGGAAACACTATCCTATCTTTATGAATACCATTCCTTAACTGGCACTAAAGATTGCATTGCCCCCGCTGTGCAGTGTGCCCGTATTGCAATTTTTCACTGCAGTGTAAATCCCCGGGGTTTTTTATACATTCTCTAAATCCCTACGTTCCCCAAAGTACAATTTTAAACAGATGATGAGAAGAAAAAATATTTTACTCAAGAGTTTTCCCCTTCTCAAGGGCACAGCTTACATAAAGGTAAGTATCTACTCGACTTGTATTTTGAGACGGCTTATAGGATTTGCTGAATACGACTGAATATTTGAAAAGATAGAAACTCTCAAGATACCTATACCATACCTATTAGTCGATTATTATGAAAATCCCATTTTATATACAACTTACGACTAAGATACGACTTGCCGAAACCTGTATCAAAGCAGTATCGCTGCAGGTTCATCATAAATAATGTTAATATGCGTGCAGTATACGATGTTAATCTTGAATTAATGACTGAAACTATTAATACCAATATTAGTAGCATCGATTACCTTCTCACGCTCTGTTGACACTGACCTCAAGATAATCTTTGAAGGTTGTGTACCTGAACATGTTCTTATTGTAAATTCTAATGTCATCTCTAAAATTATTGATTCACAAACACGTTTTGTTTTAATAGCTAAATTATATTTAACATTGACTAGCTTTAATCGATGTCTTATCTTAATCGATGATGTAAGCAAGGTGTAAACTCTATTAAAGTTATTATTTAGCTAGTTCGAGCGCAAATTCAGGCTGTCCGTGTATTAGTAAGATTTTGTTAATAATACAACCATTAATATTTAGATAATTAATATTTAACTCGTCGGTTGAAGAATTCTGCATGCAATTGCAATATTGCATCCGCTGAACACAGACAAAATTAGCGACATTACCGGCCCATCGCAATAAACGAAATGTAGGTCTAGTACGAGTAGTTAATCCAGTAGTTAGTAGGGTCGGGCGTCGTGTAAGTAGGTCGGATATTAGGGGAATAGATTGAGAGCAGCTCGGTCGAACCAGAAAGGTCGGAGGCGACCCTCACATAGGGTTGTCACTATCTACGACAGCAAAAATTCAACTAAACTTAAGCTTTTCCATTACGATTTCGTACCAATTTATATTTGACGAAAATTTCAATTCGTTAAATTGATGTGTGTCTAATTTAATTACATACATAATTATTATTATGTAAGCCGAAGTTAATACAGGAGTAGTTACAACCGCAATAAACTCTATTATCTGTCCTAATCCCAGATGTGATTTGTTTGTAGGCCAAGTTTCATGTTATTCCTTATAACGGCTAGCGCGTGAAAGAAACCCAAACATCTTTTCAAACTTTCATATTTGTAGTATTAGTAAAATAGGAAGTTGGATTAGTAGGATCCCATAATACGTGAGTAAGATGCTTTTTAAAAGCTTTAGGATAACAAAATATAAAAAAAATATAGTTTCTTTCTCAAATCAATAAATCAAATATTTAATTATGTTAGGTAGATAACTTTTTACATTAATATTTTCGCAAAATTAGGCTGGCAACCCTGAGCGACCGTCACACCGACACCCCATCACTCATGAATATGAATTATTTATTGATACGTACGGTGTGAGCGACACACGTATTCCATAATAATATACTCACTCACTCACTCGCGGTCTATTTACGCGCAGAGAATAGAATATTGGAATTTGTAATGCAATACGATATAGTGCGTAGGGTATACTGAGATCAACTCTACATAAATTTTCAATCAAAATTGTAAGTTGAGGCTTTAAAGGGTCAAAGAATCCATTAATCCTGGTTTCATTTTCAAAAAAAATATTTTTAGGCTTTAGAAAGGTACTATAATATTCAGTCCCATTCTAGAAAAATCATCTCGTAAACAAACTTTCTATTTGTAACGAATATACTTAGCTCTTATTATCTGTTAAATCCCTATAATAATAGGTACTTCTTGAAATAAACATTTTAAAAATAAAGATTAATTGTTAGTAGTTTCCAATAAAGTACGAGCTCTTTTGCTGAGTAGACAGGGAATTAGACAGAACCAGAAATCGCTCAGGCAGCTAATTGGAAATTGAATGATCGAATTATGCACTCTCACTAAGCCTTTAGGGTTTGTCTCTTCCAATTTTTCCGTCAAGTCTATCGATGATGATATTAAATACCTACCTTTAATTCTTAAAGAAGCCTACAGCCCACTAGTAAGAAGGTTCGGGATGTTTTGAAGCAACATTCTCAGAATATTTTATTACAATAAAGAGGATTATCAAACTATACTTATACGCTTATATTGTTGTTTACAACAAACTTTCTCCCGACAGTTTTACGACTGGGCTTATCTTAATGTCCCTAACTTTCATTTAACGGATTTTAACGCAATATTGTCTCGACTTAATGTATTTACTTCACTTGTAAATGTAGCTTGGTTACGTAATAAAACACAAGACGGTCTTAAAAGTGATTTCGATTCTATTACCCACATTACTGTTTCGTTACCTATAAATCTGACTTTAAGTAATAACTTCTATAGTAACCATAATTATGTCTTTGCTAAAGTTACTACATAATTATTTGACATTATTTATGTTTTACTTTTCAAAAGATCATCTTACTTCCCATGTCTATCTCTGATACTGATATGAAACAAGCTAAACATTATAAATAAAATATGTCTAGCTAAATGCAATTATTTCTACTCATGTCAAGAAACTTTCTTCAATAAGTAATTAACATACAAAATTAAAAGGAAAGTTCATCAGGTGGGATGAGTATGTTAAATTACACCGGAATTCCTAATTACAATCCTACGTCTTTGAAGTAAACTTAGGGTACGTCTTTCGAGTTGAGAACTTCAACTACTTATGGGACACGGGTCTAAATCTGGCGCGTCCTAAAAGAGTTTTGTAAGGACCCTTTGTGTATCCGCTTGGTTTGATGACTCGGCTCTCCGCCTCTCAGTAGGAGGACCCCTTGTGCGGTGTCTCTGGCCCTCAACCTACTTCCAGAGAATAGTGCTTATTGTTGTCCCATTTTAACTACGGCCTGGTACTTGTAACCGCCTTAAAACAATGAATTTCTGTTTATACTGTAGGATACAACACCTTAAAAATTTTGATGCTCACCTAAAAATGCCAGTTTGTCAATTGATGTCATTTATGATTTGTCCTGTGTTATTAAACTTTTCTTCAAAGTCGATTTCAATGGTATTCAATTCAACATTCTTTATGGACCATTGTTCAGAACGAAGCATCTGAATCTGCATTCTGGTTCATTGTTTATGATTAAACATAAGCGATCTTCAGCAAATGATGTTAGTAGTTAAAAGGTTGTTCTAGTTCAAGTGTATCGAATATCCCCGCCCGTGAAGTTCCGGAGCCTTCTAGGGTTTCAGGTACCTATTTGTTAATGCTTGCTAAATATAGACTTAACTGGCATGGAACTACGTTTAGTGGTATATACCTTAGTTTAAGTATAATCCCAGAAGCGCGGCAGTAATAGGTTGAATGATGATGATAAAAATAAAAATGACGGTACCCCTCAACGCACTCAAAAATATTACCTCCAAAACATTTCATCGCGTAAGAGCATAGCTATAAACCTCATTCATAATTTTGAGAATGCTTAGCTTAAACCACGTTTCCTATCGCAAATGAACGAAGGGATCTATGGGCAGCTTAAGCGTTAGAGTTTTTATAGCGCCGGACATCATTGGAAATTCTAGCTTTCTAACTATAACAGTCACAATCAAGCGACCTTTGGAGTATAGATTTGCACAAAAATTTGAGCCATTATCACCGAATTCCTGACTGCCCTGAACTACTTTCAACCAGTCAATCGCTTCGATTGACATGAGCGCATCTTCGACATCTTATTTATTTAAATATTATGCTAAAATATACATTACATATTACTCGCTTCTATTTCTTTCATCGCAAATCCTGTTCTTATTATTATTCATAACATTATATTATGGAGCATAGGCAGAACTGAACTTATTTTTTGTTGTGCTTCCATGACTCATTCCTATAAGCTTGAATACACTACACTTGTTCGACATTAGAAAACTAGCACTGTACCGATACTAGCCTTAATAATACCTGTTTCGTTTGAGGCTGTTTCAAGGTTGACCGAACAAGCTTTTAATTGTTTACGAGTTAAGACTAGGATTATGAATTCATATACTAGGAAATTCAAAACAAGGAACATTATAACTCACGTTTTTCACATTACAGGAAATGATAAAGTGAGTGGCAAGGTTATCGCGGCTGCGAAGACGCTCTGTGTATGACCTTTCTGATAACCTCAATTCGACGATGAGACATTTCTGTATTTACTTCACTGCACCAGAAGAACTGTACTGTTTTTCGAGCGTATTACTGTGTTCATCGCTTTTACACGCTTCACAAGCCTGAATGGTTTAAGACATTTCAAAATATGAGGTATTGGATTATAGGGAGTGACATAGTTTATATTTTTATTTAACGAGAAGAAAAACTAAAATAGATAGTTTTTAATAAGGATATAAAAGTTCATAAGCATATTGCACGAAATACAAGGATAGAATAGATATAAGTAAATAGAAAATTAAAGAACGCTTCAATAATGGTTACGTCATCACCAGAAGTGTCAACAGTACATTGACCTAGAAGAAAATGGGAAACTACCAGGCGTTTTTTTCTAGCTCCAGTGTCGCAACAAAATAAAAAATATTTTACAGTCTCTAATACTGTGACTTTCCACTTTTCTTAGACCTTGAATTTGACTTCCGTCAGGTTATTGCAACATTTCGGTAAGATTTTTTTATACAGTGTTGTAATGTTAAGTTACAAAAAACAATAATAGTAATTGCAAGCAAAATTAAGTTTTAATGAGAGACTGCGTGAGTTCCACATTCCACAAAAAATGTTGTAACTTTTTACTTGACCTTCCAGTGTTACACAATTAATATGTACGCAAAGCGTGTCCATTAACCATGAAATTCTCGTAATTGCGAGAATACACATTTATTTTTAACTCAGGTAAACGAAGCAAACTAAATAATGAAACAAATAAATCGTATCGCCCAATTTCGTGCTACGCTTTGTTTGTTCTATAGATATTTCAATTTGATCGAAGTTTTTGTTAGATCCGAATTGATTGAATACAAAACAAACTTGAAACAAAAATAATTATTTAGGTAGCAGTTTCAAATTTGCAATTATACCATTTCGCGTTACACAATTTTTACGTTATAGTAGCGTTCTTTAAAAATTTTAGTTTTTACAAGGTTTACGTATTTCACGACAAAAACATAAAACTTTCTTCATTTCAATTGTTCTTGAAGTAGTTCAAGGTATGTTGAAGTTGAATCTAGCAGTGAACACAATCTGAAATTTCACTTCAATACTCGTACATCTGACGTTTTGTTTTTGTGCTATGAGTTGTCTTGTGACTTGTGAGCTGTCTCTTGTCGTATACGCGAGTAAGCTTTGCTTTTCTACTGCATGTTTAGCCGCTTATAACTTATGTCTACTATCGAAGAATAGGCTTTTGTTATTTTAAAAGGTTTTTCAGGATACCAACTACTTCATTTTCAAGTCAAGGTCTTGACCTTTCTCAAGGTATCAGTAACTTAGATGAATTTTAAGTTGAGATATTTTACTTAATGAATATCAATTAATCAAGAAGTCCAAACAGTTTCGTATCATAGTAATCATTATTGTTATCACCCATACTTACAATAATATCAGATAACAAAAAATAAGCATAATTATAGCCAAATAGTATCAACTAAATTGGTAGGGCACCTTGACTTATATTAATGCTTTCCGTACAATTGCGTCCGTAATTGTTATGAAGGTGAATTCGATTCGCAAGGCTCTTACGATCGGATTATCTTTAACGGCTATAGTATTCGGTAATTGCTTGAACACGTTATTTTTATTGCACTGTTATTGTAGTACGTGATAACGTTGTGCAATAAAACATCCTCTCAATAATCTTTAGGTACATACTCGTATTTGTACTTGCTAAGTAGCTTTACGCTTGACTTGTGATATCTCTGAAATTATTTCTACAATTTGTGATATTTAATGTTTATTTCTTTACAATAATTTGCTAAAAATTTAAACAAAATTCATAGTACAAAATTTGATTCGTGCTAAAATTAGAAAGCCCTATGAAATGTGGATTTACATAACTGATATATCTACGTACAAACCTTCATACCCAAAACATCACGTAATATTACTGCCTTGTACTTACTGCTTAACAAAGTGTAAAGTTAATAGGGGTCGATTCCACTTTCATTTTCGATTAAAGCGTGCTTCAGTATAATGCCTACTTCGTAATCTTAAGAGCTCATTTCGCTGCCAATTATTATAATTTTATGAGAGTACAATTGATTTTTCTTCAAAGCCGACCAATAAACTTACCAGCTACTTGATGTCGCAAACGACCATGAACCTCCCAAAAAAATATTATAGACACAGTGTTCAGAACAAAAAAGTGACGTTAATTTTGCTCTTTTTTTAAGATTTGACAGGACACCGAGCACGGTCTGCCGAGACATGCATCGGGAAACGTCATCATTTGTTTCTCCCTATTAAGCTTCTAAGCTTCTTTGTTTCGAAGACTGCGTCGACATATTTTTTGGTCTGTGCCATGGACATATGCAGCACCAATATTGTCATCGATGCATTAACCTCTATTAATGGGCTGATTACTCTTCTCATTACTAATGTTTGCTCCGTTGGGATTTGGTTGTGTGGTTAGTGGTCAACCCAAGTGTCGGGAGTTTTAATGTTGCCCGAAAGCCTTCGACATAACAACCAGGACTGACGGCTTAATGTGCCTTCCGATGCACGGAAACGCTCAAGAGTCTTTGCCAGTAGCCACCACACTTCCAATTTCCCACCGCGCCCTGACTGTTAAACTACAAAGTTAACTTACGATTGCTTAGAATCTGCAAAAATCGTCGGGCAATGAGCGCTTCCATTGATGCGTTACCAACCTTAAAAGAAGTGGAGGTTATCATTAGGTACATAAGGTTACATAATAAGAACATAAGGAAAGCAGCGCTCTTACAAAGAGCTCTGAATGGAGATAAACACCCAGTAATAGCGCCCACGTATCGCAGTATCGAAATGGGCAGTACAAAATATAATCTGGATGCAATTTCTCGAGCCGTTGACCGCGAATGGCGGTCCGTTCAATGCCGCGGGTCATTTGCATTACATGAATACATTTCGCAACGAGAACTTTTACATAAAACCATAAGCAAGTACTTCAATAGTGTTTACGACACTACCCACTCATTACTGATAATGAAACTTATAAATATTTGTTCTAAGCTGGCTGTCTTCTTTCAAAGGTTAGGTACAATCATTAGTGAATATTCAAAAACCTAACAAAGTTAGAACGGCATAAAAATATACATTAAAAACGGATATATTAAGTAAAAAATAACTAACAGTAAATCCTAAAAGTTTGTTTTAAACACGCGAAAATCCTACGCGATATTAAAACTATAAAACTGTTACAAATATCGAACACGTAGTAGGTAAATGTGGATCAGAATTGCCAAATCTGCCAATAACCCGCTAAAATCATAGAACCTAGGTACTTACTAAAAACCTCGTAACTGTTAAATTGAATGACACTTACATTTGAACGATTTGTGAATCAGTACAAATAACTGTATAATTATTGGTAATGTGTTGCTAACTCTCGGTGCTTTTGCCATAGTCGTAAGTCTATAGACATTAGTAATAGATAGCGTGTGCATAAAATATGTATAATATTAATAGAATTAATCTAATTTTATACCTATCTTTAAATGTATAATCCAGGAATACATTTTTTTAATAATTGAACTATCCATGCTGATGCTAATTGCTTAAGAAGTCCATTGTTGAAGTTGGGTTAACTTACTAATTTTTAAAGGGGTTTTGAGGCTATACCTACTGGCTACAACCAAGCCGTTATGGGTTACAAAGATTAACTATATAACTACTGTAAAAAGATTATATTATACAAATATAACAGACATGGTACATTAAAGTAATGTTATAACAATCCAGTATATTATGACACGGCTGCGTATCAGATAACCAGTGTTTATTTGAGCAGAAACATGATCTTTGAAATAAATCTGCTACCTGTTTGATATTAATATCAATCCGGTAGCCTAGTTGGTAGTGACCCTGCCTGCGAAGCGAGGGGTCTCGGGTTCGATTCCCGGCCGGGGCCGATATTTATGCAACAGATAAATGTTTTTTCTCCGGTCATGGGTGTTAGTGATGTGTTATTTGTGTTGTCCATGCCACCCGCGACACAGGGAATCCCAGTGCGGGGGTATGAGTGTGTTAGCATTTATTATTATTAGTTTAAGATGATTTTTTATACAAATTTATAGATAAAATATTTTATGGTACTTAGGAGGCACTAATTTATAGCTAATCCTACTAATATTATAAATGTGAAAGTTTGTAAAGATGTTTGGATGTTTGGATATTTGGATGTTTGGATTTTTGTCCCTCCTTCACGCTTTAACCGTCAAACGGATTAAGTTGAAACTTGGCACACAGATAGTTTGCATCCGGGAATAGGACATAGGATAGATTTTATCCCGATTATAGGTTCCCTTGGGATGAATACAATATTTTTTTAAACTACTCTTCTGCGGGCGAAGCCGCGGGCAACGTCTAGTTAAAAATAAAGACACATTTTGATTTCGGGCACTTTAAAATTTTGAAATGTTCGTCAATTAATGTAATAAAATAGACGTCGTGCTAATCTCACCTCAATTTTCCTGGCACAAGATTTAGTTGTGACTGTAATTTTGTGATTTGCGCAACATGTGTTGGCTTGGTTGACGACAAATAAAGTTGCTATGGAGAAATAAACTGTTATACGACGCTGTCTGGAGACGCTCCAAACTAAAATTTTAGTCAGTACTTACTGCTGTTGGTATTTCCAGAAACATATGAGACTTAAGATACGTAGGTAAATTAATGTAGCTATATCTATACTAACAATATAAATCTGAAAAGCTTGTATATTTGATTGACCGCGCTAATCTTAGGAACTACTAGACCGATTTGAAAAATTCTTATCGAGGAAGGCTCTAGGCTATATTATAACATCACGCTAAGATGAATAGGAGAGCAATAAAAAATACTGCGAAAACGGGAAAATTACGCGGGCGGAGCCGCGCGCGATTGCTAGTTACTACATAAGATACCGAAGAATTTTACGGATTGGCAGTTTACAAACATTTGAAAACACTTACCGAAGAAGGCGTCTTATCTAATTTATATCCTGTCCTAATGTCATAATGTCCTAACTTACAGCGTTTATAAATTATGTCATTTATAAATGTGCAGTAAGGTTGAAAGCGTTGTGTTGCTGAGCTTTATTATGATGGGTATAAGATTTTCCTTGTACGCGTGTAATAAGCAGTCCCGGGGATTTCCGTGAATAAACTCTGCTGCCGTCCGTAACACGAGGTCGCCACGCCCAGCCCTTCGTCATACGGGATTAGATTAAACCTGTCAAACTCTACGGATACTAACATACAGGCATTTTCATGAAGGCGTTAAATGATTAGTCTATTTAAATTCTACGTCGTTTTGTGTCACCATAGTTTTTTTTCACCATAGTCGTAAAGAAAACCATGAGTCCAACAGCGAAATTGACTAGTTTCATACAAATTTTGTTGTCCTACTTTAAGCTCTTATAAAGTTTTTGTATCCACCGTAGGCCTAAAGTTTGAAAATCGAAATTTCATCCGTCGAATTTAAATTTTTCCAATTTATTTACTAACCGTAATTTTCTAGACTATTTGTATAATACAATGCCCAAAATCTTAATATGAGACATATTTTAATCTTCGCAGTTTGTTATACAAACGTTTTATTTTGAACTACTCTATATGTAGGTACATAATGTAAATATATATCTAGGTAACAAATATGTATATTTAAATTTCCAATTCAACACATCCTTGTGTGGTAGTTGTATCTCGGCTAAGTTATAGACTTTCACTCAATGTAGGCTACAAGTTCATATTTTCCAGTAGTTTACTCACCACAAATCAGTAGTTGCTAGTGATTAATATATCTTGTCTCGGCTTGTCTCCGTCTATTGATTGGAAAGCTGCAATGATTACTGTTTCAATGTATGTACAACAAACCTAGATGTGTCTATACAGTTTAATGGTCAGATATACCTAACAATGAATTGATAATTGAAAAAATAAAATAAAATAAGAAACAGAATCTTAAAACTATTTAAGTAGTCGTGTGAATAAAGAATTTACCAAGCAATGTTAGAATTATATCTGTGTTTTTAAGTGCCTCCAAAACTAATTATATTTTAACTGTAATCTGAGTATTTCACTTAGAAGTGTCGTTATGTCATTATACTTAGTAACAATATGTTAAAAAGACAACTTACATTTAACTATGTTAGTTTATCCATGCCACTTTAGCTATATGAACGTCAGCAAGTAAATCAATACATTTTCATCATCTTTCAGCTGTCCGATGAATTTGGAAATATCCCAAATCACTGACTCGTTAGGTTAGTAGGTTAATAAGCAAATTCTTGATGCAAGAATAGGAAACACAAGTGATATTCCAGTATCAAAAGTATTAAGAGATCGGTGATTTATGATTCTAAAACATTCGTTCAATATTCACAATTTCACATTGTACGGTACCATTTCAACCTGAATAAACTCCGGCATTCATTAAGCTCGATAAAAGTTTTCTATTGAAAAGTTTTCGCATTTACAGTTAGCACACTGGCGCAGTCGAAAGCTCGCTATAAATTTTAATTATTTCAAAATTTGCTTATTGACAGAAAACGTAACACGTTGTACCTTTAGCCTTACCTAAACTTACGTACGTGAAATAGCGTCACTGAACGACTAAATTTTGTATAGAATCATTAAGCCTCATCATAGGTTAAAATAAGACATAATTCACATGTCTGGGAACAAAAACACGTCACGACATTTGTAACCACGCACCGACTTAACCACGTAGTGGGTTCAACGAACATTAAGTTGGCTTTAATTATACTTTAAGTCGGTAATATCACGTCTTTCTGTTGATTACGACATGCGATGATAACATGAGGAAATATAAACAAAACTCCGTTTGAAGTCGGCCGTGTTGAGTGCAACTACTTTTGTTTTTATT
>LGAG01000114.1:343386-363432 GCA_001278395.1 Lerema accius
ATAAATACAGTATTAAAATTTCAATTATTAATACCTAACAACGGAAGAACTTGTTCTGTGTACCTAACAAATATATCTACATGATACCTATATAAGGTAAGGTGGGGTAAGACTAACACACGGGGCAAGACTAACACTGTCTATTATCTCGATATGCACTTGAAGAAATGACATGTGTGTGTTTTAGCCGAGAACATTTTTACATTTGTTCTATCTTACAGACTAAAAGAATTTTGTATATAAGCTATATGTATCAAAATAATAGACAGTGTTAGTCTTGCCCCGTGTGTTAGTCTTACCCCACCTTACCTTACATTAATATAAACATAGTGGGTATAGATAGATAAATAATCAAACGTCGGTAACCACAGTCACAGATAATGTTTATCAGATACGCAACCAACTGAGCAAGTCAGTCCTTTCTTTTTCTACTTTCATTAACATGATCGAACCAGAAAGCTTAGCTTTCTTAGATCAAGCCACTACTTACCATTTAATTGACGACATTGTATGAACGAGTTCTCATGGAAATGAAATAAGTACACATTGCATAAAAGTTGTCTTAATTGACAGGCACAGTGAAAAGAAATCAGAAATATAAGAAACAAGATTAAAATTCGAGTTATTAAACTAATTTGTGGTTTAATAATCTATGAACATAAACATGAATGTAACTATAGCATAAGTAAGAAGATACACGATTGGCAAAAGAAAAAAGTAATAATGATGAACTATCGGACAATACAGAACCAGAACTAATAGAAAAAGAAGAATAAACTCCATACAGGGATTCTTTTTCGTTTTAGAATAGTACTGAAAAAAAGATTTTTGAAAATTCATCTTCGTAAAAGTACAATTGAATACAATAGTTCATTTGATTTAAAACTTGGAACTTAAGCCACGAGTACCAGCAAATATACCAATAATAAATAATACGAACAGGGAGAACACGTCTTTTTGTCATTTTCACAAACCACGATAGGGTCATTCCCCTCACATCACTCATGCTATAAAGGTCTGAAACCTCGAGAGCTATTAAAGGCATGCGGGCTCTCACAGGGTTCTTTCTTAGCTATTATTCAATTGATGCCAAAATTAAATTCTCCAGCCCTTCTCAATCATGGAACAATGTAGGTACCTACTTAATACTAGTTGGGGATAAAATAATTAGAAATTAAAACACTAAATCTCTCAGGCTAGTGATATTATAAGGATTATTACAACAGATATTACTTGGTATAAAAAGGTATTATTTTACACGGAAATCTTCATAATAATAAAACCAATTATTTGCATAATATAATTATAGCATCTATTCGAAAATGTTAATCTTCAGAAGGTAGTAAGTGACCACTCCCATTACAATCCTTAGGCGCTCGTTTTAAACAAAACTTCGAAACGTTTATTTGCCACTTAGCCTTTTATATATTTCGGAGATAGGGAAAAAAATATTAAATCTATTAATAATCCATTTATTAGCATCTATATTTTAGTAATAATAATCATTTCAAATCATTGCAGCATGTTAGTTTTAAAGATTATCGTATTCAGATAAACAGAGATCTACGAGTACCTACTATGTGTGTGCAGTGATTACAGATATTAGATAGCATTTTAAAACTACTACGACCTACTTCCTTGCGCAATAAAAAGATGGCCTACATACGGAATAATAACACAAAACATCACAGGAAAAATATCAAAGAAATACACATCTTTTTTATCGTACTGAAAATATCCCCTTGTGATAAAGTCCTGTTCTCCATAAAAGTTTTCTTTTAGTAAAAAGTTTTTATATTCTCTCCGATTTTTTTTTCTTTTGATACAAACACACAAAAAAAACAAATAAATTTGCCACAACTCAATAACAGCTCCACTGCGCTCTCTTTCACTTTTAATCTATTATTTTAATTAGCATTAGTATAAGAAAAAAAAGGTTAATATCTTCGACGTATCATCTCAATCTCTAACAAATTTAATGATTCTCATGTTTGTTATACCATACTCAGGTAAATTTTTTTATTACAGATATCAAGTGATCGGTTGGACTCCGTGATCCGGAAAACTCAATCTCCGTTTCACATCAAGTAAGTATTTTTATATTAGGTACCTCGTTACTGATACCACCATAGCACTCTGTTAATGAATGTTACTCCTTAAATCAGAACCTGTACACTGACACACTGCTGGTATAGGCCAATACTAGTACTATAATGTAACCTAGAATAATAATAAATCTATTTATCACACCACATGTTTCCTTAACGCTCGGCAACAAAGCCCTGCAATAAATAAAAAAATGCTCCATTGTAAAAGTAACGTGTAATGTGGGTGGTGGAAACCGTTTCCTTAGGAAAATCCCACTTCCTGTAAGTTGTTCAGCTCTAAAAGGTCTGAACGGACGTAGACCGTCTATATCAGGGTGATGTATTGCGGAAGTGTCACCTACAGTGGGTCGGTATGGCCGAGTGGCACGGTGGCTGACCACGCGTCTCGCATGCGGATTGTCCATGTCGGGGACCTGTTGCACCGAATACCACGCTGACTAGCGGAACTTCTAACTGGACTTAGGGTTGGCAACGACGATAATTTTTTTTTCTTTTTTTTTAAACATAGAAAGAGAGAAAACATATTTATTTCCTCAGTAGTATTAATTGATAATTAATGTAGAACATGTTATTGAATTTAATTAAGTGATTAAGTAACTTGGAGGCATTTTGAGTTTTTATACTTGGTCTATCCGAAATTTTAAGCAATCGCGACTAAGTGTTTATCCCAATTTTATCTAGTAGGTACCTACCTACACATTAATTATTTATATATAAAAAGTACATGATATAAGAAAAGTTTTTTTTTTATATTAACACTTAGAGACTGATTGGCGACAAATCAGTCACGAACAAAAATTTTTTCCACCAATACTACGTTATGCTAAGTTTTATGAAATAATAACAAAATAAAGATTGTAGAGTCAGCCCTGCCTATATGAAGTCTACTCGTTCTATTAACAATCTCCATAAATGGACGGTTTGCTATCAGTGTTTTAATAATTCTATCCATTATATCAATTTTTTTATAACATTTCTAAAAAATTATCTCAAAACAATTCAAACTGGTTAACGACCTACTTAATTAACAAGACCTAGGTCGTACTCTGAAGTAGGCATCAGATTAAAAAAAACTACCTGATAGAAGAAAAAATATATTATTAATAATCAAATTTTCAACCGTAGCTACATAATAAATTATTCAAGTCCTAAGGACTGTGTCCTTCATACTGTAAACGATAATATTATTATTATTCCATACACCTACCTATACAAGCATATTCATACTATAATGAGCATTAGAATAAACATTATTTCATAATCTGATGCTAGTAAACGCGCCTTTAGGGCGAATAGAGAAAGCAGAGGGCCGACTCATATCGTGAGTACTTTCTCCACTCCATTGACCCTTGAGCCCCCGACACATGTGTCATTCTGTAATAAGATCCACTAGTCGGGTTTTACTTAGAAAACCCTAGTACCTACTTACGAGTAAAAGTATCATTATGACCTTTTCTTCGCTTATATCGATTACTGTATGTACTGGCAACACGGTTTTAATTCCTTTGAAAACATACGTACGTACTTAGAAGAGAAAATTATTAAACCTTAGGGAGATAACCTAATGCATTGAAAGGTTTAAACATTTCTTAGCATTGATTACCTAGGTTGTACCTAAATATATTGATCGTAATTTACCACCTTAAAGCAATGTATCTATGGATTAGGTTCACCAGGGGTCACATAGTACTGGACACGCACAAATATGTTAAGTTGGCCGAATAAAAACAAAAGTTGCAGTTCAAGTTTTTCAAGACAAACAGGTTGAAAGCTTGAGACCTCGGAACATTCGGAGCCCACTTGCGATTTATATGACCTCGAATATTTGAAATGAAAGTTTTAGAATAATAAAGGTCTTAAATTTTCCAACTATAATAGGTACTTATGAAAACTAAAACCGTAAAGAAAAATATTACATTATTATCTAAAGTAATAAAAATTCTAATGCTTATTACTACAAGAATTTTCCAAGAACAAGATAATTAAGAACCTACTAAGGTACCCAAATTAAACCAACAACTTCAAGTAATTCTAAAACTCGCATTATAATAAAAGTTTCAACTGCGTCTGAATTTCTTGGTATAAGACACTTATTGATTTTGAAGATATTAAAATTCCCAGACATGTATTTAGGTACTTGGTACATAAATGCGTTAAATTAAATCCAGACGAAGTCGATTCGATTGAGTCGATTGTAGTAACTCGTTATAACTCGAAGGGCATTGAGGAGACGTCTTGTCTCGCCGCGCCGCATGGCCTTTAAATCCCAAATCGCTTTTGAATTTTAACGGTTTCTATTTAATTTTGTTCCAAATAGATATTATAATTAAGACCCGAGGGAAAAACGTAAATAAAATTGAGGCTTGGGTTACGCTAGTCTCCGCTATAAATTTAATTTATACAATTTATATTACGCTCAAAAACATTACACTCCTTGTGACCCAATGGGCTAAAAGTGGTCAGACCGTTTTTAATACCAGATCTCTGCTCCCACGCCCAAGCCATTCAAAACGTAAGCAAATTCATTTGACCTTTGAGCAAAAAACTTCAATAGAACCTACTTAATTTGTATTTCTGTGGTGTGGTAACTAGTAATGCCCACTGTTGTATAATAACAGTGACATTAAGGTAATAGGTATATTCGAAACTCATGGGAATATGTTTGAATTGCTCAAGAATGAGCTAAAGGGCACGAGGTCGATGACAAACAAGAAACACATCGAGGTTCTGAGTAGGAAACCGTGATTATCTACATCACATAAAATCACCTAATACTGTGTAATTTAGTCTGTGATTAAGTACTTGATTAATAAATAGTTAAATATTATAGTGTTATTTAGGATATACCGAATGTAGATAATAGACGATTTTATCTATTTATCCGAGCCCATGCAATTTTTTTTTCTTTTTTTGTTAACTTTTATGTAGGTAAACGGCGGACCAAAATAAAACAGCGAGGTGGGGTATGCTATAGGCCTCCTCAGTAAACAGTGAGACCTGTGATCAGTATTAGGTACATCATTAATCAGTTGATATTTAGTCCAAGAAACGTGAAAAAAACTTACATTGAATTCAATAGAGCACAGTTAACAAGAAGAACTTAACAGCTGTGTATAAAATCATGGGGATAAAATTAGAATTACAATTTGCAAATAACTTATTTACCATAAATGAAATTCTAATAAAATTAAATTGTTGATAGTCTAAAATAATAATGATAGGATAGGTAGGTGCGCTGCCAAAATTACTAATTAAGTGTTATCCGTGTCGATAGGTAATCTGATATCTTTTACTACGCAGCCAAGTATTATAAAGGAGACTTAATTATATTAATAGGCATCACATCAACTAGGTAATAGGCTCCTCCTTCTTAGTCAATCCATTCAATTAACCTTACTTCATTACGAGTGCTCATTAGACTTAATACCCCAAGAGGATTTATTGGTCCTATATTTACTAGGATTATTATTAATAGTCTCAAACGAACTTCAAAGATCGGTCCCCTAATCAATATATTTTTTCAATTCCAGGAAAGAAGTATCTGCCCATGATGCTGCGTTCCGATGAGAGTGTCAGATAGACACCCTTCGCAGCAGCATGGGTGCAAACATGGGCAAGAACTCGAGCCTGCTCGACGCGCTGCCTTCCACACAAGGCACGCTTCACGTCGTGATGCTCGGCCTCGACTCCGCCGGTAAAACCACCGCGTTGTATCGACTCAAGTTCGACCAGTACCTTAACACCGTCCCTACTATCGGCTTCAACTGCGAGAAAGTCAAGGGCACTATCGGAAAATCCAAGGGCGTAAACTTTCTCGTATGGGACGTCGGTGGACAGGAAAAACTCCGGCCGTTATGGAAATCCTACACTCGGTGTACCGACGGTATAATTTTCGTACTAGACTCGGTCGACGTAGAAAGAATGGAAGAAGCAAAAATGGAACTGATACGCACAGCGAAATCGCCAGACAATACAGGAGTACCGATACTAGTTCTCGCAAATAAACAGGACCTTCCTGGGGCCAAAGAACCTCGTGAACTGGAGAAACTCTTAGGATTACACGAGTTAGTATCTTCTCCGCATGGATCTCGAGATGCACACGCTTGGCACGTCCAACCGGCTTGCGCTATTACCGGTGAAGGACTGCACGAGGGCCTCGAAGCTCTCTATGAAATGATACTCAAGAGAAGAAAATTGGCGAAGCTACAAAAGAAAAGGGTCAGATAAACCAATCGTGCAACAAAAGCGGTATCGCTAAGTTTGTCAAGTTTGTGTGTGTAACGTACAAGACAGCTGTTTAGAAACTTGTATAACTCACGATTGGATGTTTTGCAATGTCCGAGATGGAAACACCAAATATTGTTTTAACTGTAGATGTCTAACGTCTTATGAAGTATTCCATCATTATATTGCTCAAATTATACTGAACATTTGAAGGAAATGAATGATATTTTGATATTATTGATTTAACAACTAGTCATTTTCTTTTGAAAATAGCTAGGTAGGTGGAAAACAACAGAAAAAACTAACGGTTTAGTCAAATATTATATTTCAAAATTTAAACACCAAAGTAAATCGCCTCAAGATATCGATTTATTATCGATGAAGAAGATACAAATGCATACTACATACAATTGTGGCTCACAAGATTCTGTGGGACCATTACTGTAACACAGTATTAAATAGATTAAAATCATTTTTTACTGTCTCCCCGACAAGTGACTTAGAATATTTTATGTAGAATAAATGGCATAACTATGTTTGTTAGACTTGCACCTTTTGCCATTAATTTATTGTGTGTGCGCTTTGAACCATTTTACTAAATTGTTGCAAGTGTTCGAAGGGTCGATTTCTGGTCACTTATCGTTCATAACTTAGTAAATTTTATGTTTCAGAGGCTTTACTTTAGATTGCTTTGTGTTTGTAAATAAAGTGTAAATAGACGCTATAAATGTTATCTAAAATCTTAACAAGTTTTCTTTTCGTATACAAAATTTATTAGTACCTTCATGTAAGATCATCACAATTTCAATAATAAAATATTTTTTAATAACTTTCAACGCAATAAATTATCTCGATGTTATGTTTTGCAACACGAAGACAGAAATTTAGAAATAAATTGTTTATAAATAGTGTATTGGTAGATATTTATTTATTAATTTATAGTGGAATAACGTAAGGTAAATGTAAACCCCTATGTATTAATAAAGCTTTTACCAGAGTTTATGTTACTCATCTTGTAAATATGTAAATTCCAAGTAGATATTCGTCAATACCAAGATACCAAACATTTATATGAGTAGGTAATATACATTTTGTTACAAATATATTTGTTTTATTATGTATACATCACGCATATGATAATATTATATTGGGTTTTTCGATGAAACAAGACTTTTTTGTTTGCTCCCAGTGTCACAAATCTGAAGCAGTTTGAGAATTATTATCTTTATCAACATCAAGGCTTTTAAGATATAATGCAGGATCCTCATTTTGAGTCCAGTCCGTAAACAATGTCAAATATTCTATTTCCGCGTCATTTAAACTGTGGTAACTCTTTTTATTTATTTTAGGTTTTGGAAGATCGACATTCATTTTCTTTTTTGGAAGGGACTTAAATCGGTTATGTACTATTTTGTTCTCTTCAGAAAGAAGGTTATGAGCTCTAAGTAATTCTTTTTCTAGCCGATCGAAAAGACGTAATTCTTTAGCTGCCCTTCTCGCTTGATTCATCTTTTGCTTATTCAAATTCATACATTTGTCCATAGCTTTGCGAACTGTGCCACTCTTTATGGAGTCCAACTTTTTACAGTAATCCATATACATAGATTCAATAGCCTTAGCTATAGATTTCATATCCATATTCATCGGCTTTTCCTGAAACACTTTACTATAACAAAATTCAAGATGAAAATTAAACTTCAAAACATCTGCTGTGCCAACAGCTTCGTAAAAAAATCCATTTAATATTGTAAAGAATTTATTTTTAACCTCAGAACATCGATCTTCACTTAGTGATAAAAGATTTTTAAACTCTTTTATAGAAGCTGTAACAGCAGCGCTATCATGCTCATTTTGTTGTTTTAACGCTCTTATCGAGTATCTCAAGGATTTGGTATGAGGAACGAGTTGCGATTGACGACTAAAGTGATACAGTAGCTGCTTTTCTATCCCTTCGAAAACATCAAGTAAATCATGTGGCTGAGTAAAATACAAAACCGGTTTGATAGGAGCTAAACAGCACTCTTTGCGCATTTTTTCAAACAAAGCATTAAAAGTATCCTCATCATTGGAACTCCCAAAATCAAACCCCTTAGCTTCTATTTCAACTGAGTGTGCAAATTCTCTATTGCTGGCACGCCACATCGGAGGTGACAAGTAATATAAAAATCTACCATATTTCTGCTGTAATCCATATTTATATTCTAATACTAATAACCGTGACTTGGTAATACAACTCTCATCAGCCAATCTATGTAATTCGGCCATTTTAGAATCTAATAGAAAATTTGATTTCTCTTCATCTTCTAAAATTTTCATTGATTTCTTATAATCTTCCAAAATAAATACATCAAAAACTTTTGCTTCTTCAGAAAACCTTTGTAGAGTTTTATCATAAATATTGTTTTCTTCTCTAAAAGTCATTTCAATGTTCAAAGCACTGTCCTTTTTAAATGCAATTTCTTGTACAGTTCGAAACAACTTATCGAACATATTGATCAATGTTTTATAACGTGGAATACTATGAAATAGTGGTCTTCCATTAACTATTTTAAAAAATTCATCGTCGTAATCTATCACGGTTTGAATATTATCCAAAGCATTGTCCAATTTTTTCAATTCCATTCTTAGTTCTTTCTTACAAGTTTTATATCTTTCATGAATTCTAATTTTTGATTTTTTTATAAACATTTCTTTACACTCTCGTTTTACATATGACTTGTAAGGCAACAACAATTCCACTCTATTGGTAAAATCGAACGGTAAAGAATAATATTGCGAAGCCGAACTTTTAGAACAGCTCGAATTAGATTCCATTTTAGACATATTTTTGATTTGTTATAATACGACCAATACCTATATTGGTTACAATTCTACTCACTCCAATTTTACAAATTTCAGAGTAATTGAATAACTAACCTGGTGCTTATAGCGAAAAGCTAAATTTATTTTGGCGTCAATTCAAACTACACGATATAAGATATGCTAAAAATATAAGCTGAAATAAAACTTGACCAACTAGATGACATTTTTTTAATAAATAGATTGAATTACAATAATAGGGAATATTGAAATTAGAACATTAATTTGGCAATTTAAATAATAAATAAATGAAAAAAGATAGCAAAACACCTAAAGCATTACAGACTTACGAGGAACCCACTCAAAAGCAGGTTTAACAAAGTCATAATATTCCTTTAGATACGGCGCCGGGTTTGTCCCCTCACACCAATCTGTGAACATTAGTAAACCTTCTTTTTCTTCCGGAGTAATTTTATACTTTTTGGGTCTTGGGCGATCTAAACTTTCCATTTGAGACTTTCTTCTCTCAGCCTTTGCTAGTGCTATTCTACTTTTTTTATCCAAAAACTTTTTGAAAACTGGTCTAGTGTATTGAGCAGGTGGTAGAAAAGCTTTATTCATAGCATTTGTCATCTCACGGAATGCTCTCAATTCACGCTGAGCTTTGTATGCATCTGTCATAGTCTTCAAATCTTGTGCGAAGAAATCACTTTTAGCCTGGTTGACAATTTTAAAGTCTAGTGAGTCCAATCGTAAATTGTAATCTTCGTACATAACTTCTAAAATTTTCATTGGATCATGCAAACTGTGGTGTCCCTCTTCGCACTTACCAAAAACTTGTTCATAAACGTATTCAATACAAATTTTAAGCTTAAGCGTACTAGGGCTAGCGACACTATCATAAAATGACGTGTTTAAAATTCTATAGAATTTGTTTTGTAGATGATTCTCATTATAATTCTCTCTGTCAATTTCTTCATTTATGTGGTCAATATAGTATTGAAAATAGTCGAACTCCTGTGTAGTAGAAAGTTTAAGTTGTTTTATTCTTTCTTGTAAAATTTTGTATGGGCCATCAGTTTTCGAAAGCTGAATTAAATACTCTCGACTTTGTAGTTCCATTGTACGAAAAAGATACATCATTTGTTCAGGTTTCTTAAAATACAAAACTGCTGGCAAAGGGTTTGCTAATTCAATTCTGGCATCTTCCATCATTTTGTCTATATCCATGGTATCTACTAAATCATCATCGGTCACAAACTCACCTTCCTCGAATTGAATAGACTGAACTTTATTTCTTAAATTTTCATCATAGAACTGTCTCCATTGCAGAGGCGCAACAAATATTAAGTAGCTTCTATATATTTTAAGTATGCTTCGGATGGCATCCAATTTAAACAAAATGTTGTTTGATTTAGTCAATTTAGATATATACCCAAGAAATTCAGAATTTTTCGCAACTAATTCTGCATTAACTTTTTCAGCTTTGGCCACCTTCACACATGATTTCTTGTAATCCTCCATGAGAAATTTTTGGAAATTTTTTACATGCTGTTTAAATTTACTTACAATATTATCATGCTCTTTTATTTCTTCAGTTAAACCTTTCTCTATTTTCATAATGAGATCACGCCGATAACCTATTTGTTGTCGGTTCATTGCATAGCTTCGAATGTTGTTGAGGTATACCTTTATGTCATCAAAGCATCTTAAAGGGCGTCCTTCAATCACTGTGTAGAATTCAGGGTGAATTTCTACTACTGCTCTTACATCGTCCGGAGGTTCTTCCAAAAAAAGCCTTTCAGAAATATCCCTGGTTGCCGCAATCCTTAAATTATCTTTCAGGTGTAAAGGTTGGGCTAATCTATTTCTGCTAATTAACTTTTCTTTTCTGTCACTATATTTTATATAAGATAGTAACTTTTCAGAGTGCGGTACATGAAACGGCGATGATAGTTTTTTCTTACCCAGGTCTGCTTTAACAGCATGTTTACGGTTGGCAAAATAATGTTGGGTATTTGGTACATAGCGACGCCGAAATATGATATCCAAAGTCTTCAGTGGAACCATTGGTTTACGCTCTTCTTCTAAGCAAGACATGTTGAAAAATGGAAATACGAAAAAACCTTCAAAATAAACTAATAAATGTATAGAAGAATTGTATCGCAAATACTTCTATGATTTTTTTACGATAGATGTCAAAGTCCACAATGACAAATGCATTATTTATTTACTGGCGATCGGGTTTAAGAAAAAAATTAAAAAGTTTTTGATGCTGTAATACACTTTCAACGAATATCGTAAATCTTCCAGGACACAGAAATATCTTGACTTATGTAAAAACAAAGCAATGTTCAAATATCTTAGTATGTTGCCTAATTAGAAATCTTTCTAAATCCTGGTTCATACGAAGCTTTTAATCTTCTGCTTAATTTATCTACATCCTTTAATAATTTGCTGGCATTCTCTGCCTGTTTAATTTCTTGAGCTCCTTGTTCATATGCCTCTTTCTCAATAGTTTTTATTTCATTTAATTCGAACGCCGATAAATTTAACATTAAGTCATTGTACTCTTTTTCAAGCGATAAGGTCATATCTAATGAACTTAGACCTGTGTCATTTGGTGCAATTAATTTTTCATAAGCAAATTCCACGTAGTTAAAAATTTGAAGCGCAATTTTAGACGATACCAAATGTTGTATATTTTTCTGTAAGATTCTAAAAAACACTTCTTTAAGTTCAATTTCTCTGACTTCGTTCCATGCAATGACTTCTCGTATTTCATTGATCTGTAAACATAATTATTTGTATACACAATGTTCAGTTTAATATGCTTAATATGTATAGTAAAAGCTAATTACATACCCTTTGCTGAATGTAATCCAACTCATGATTTAAACCCAATTTGAGTTGGTTAAGGGCCTTTAGAAACTTATTTTTTTCTGAATTAAGTTCTTCAGTTACCAGTAAATAATTCAAATTTTGTTTTTCCAATAAACTGAAACTTTGTATCAATTGTTCAGGAGCTTTAAAATATAAACAAGGTGCTGGTAATTGCATAAGTCTGCTTCTAATTAAATCTTTGTCTATTTCTCGATAAATATCATTGTCCATGCTAAAAATTTCTATATATTCCGTGACAACATTTATATTTTGACTTTCTTGCCACAATATCGGGGCTGCTCTATGAAGGAATGTTTGAAAAGAGAGCATTATTTGTAATGTTTCATCAATATATTGTAATTTCGATTTGAGAGTTGCAAGTTCATAATTAGCTTGCTTATGTTCTTCAGTTTGATTCACTAAATCTTTCGCTAAGGCATCAGATTTCTGCATTATCGCAATCGTCTTATTATTGTCATCAGCTAGAAATTTATCGAAACTGTATTGACATTCTTCGAAGTGTTTTGACGCAGTTTTAAATATTCTTCTTTCAGTTTCAATTTCTCTGTTTATTCGGAAAATTTCGTCCGTGAGAAAGCCATGAACGGTTCGTTTTAGAGCAATATTTTTCACATTCTGCTTATACTTATTAATTGACCAATCAGGTCTGATGGGCCTTCCTTCGACTAATGAGTAAAAATCTGGATCGACATCAATTATAGTTTTTACAGAACGATCTTGTTCTATAGGTGGCAGAATCAAGTTTGATACCGGTCTTCTAAACAGTTTTTTCTTTATCGTCGTTTTTTTTCTTATATTATCCATTTCAATATTTTCAACCTAATATTCAATTCCTGTGACTGAGCTAACTCAAAAAGTTAATTCAATATCACCATAGAAACCCCGTTACAGCACGTATGTTTCCATGATTACCTTTTATTACAACAATACATAAAAAATGTTTATAACATGATATATTTATGACTAAAACTATTGATTACAATTTAAAAAATCATCTAGCAAAACCTGCATTAACATAATTATGTGAAGTTAATTTTTAATTATCTTCTAGTCACTGGAACTTCCACTCTGTTGCTCCCGTTCCTCATCTTCGACCGTCTCTTTCTGGACCATTTCCCACGGCATCACAGGAAGTGGCTCCACGAATGAATCGTCGATCTTCAATTTATAAAGTTGTCGAGGAGTGAAGTGTGTTGGGAGCGGCCATACACTTTCTGTAGATTTAGATAATGAACACTGAGTAAAGTTAGAGGGAAAGTAGGTACTTTATTGATTAACTTTATTAATTACTTATGATTTAGAACTTACCAAAGTAAAACACGTAATCGTCGACGCGTCGATGCAAGTGTACAATATGACGAAGATCGAGAATGTGCTGCGATTGCATCAAGAAATCTAGAAGAGCCACTTCGGGGAGCACCTCTATTTTATGATCTGCTACGTTTAGTCCATCGAATGTAGTGATCTTTGAACAAAGGACTAAGTCAACAATGGCTTATAGTAACTTTAGTATGAGTATGAATATCAAAATATACTTCTAATGGTTATTACAAATAATAATACCTACCTATAGTAAGGAGATATAAAATTATAACTTTAATATCAAAATGAAAAATCTGATATTTTAGTGGTTACTACAAAAACAACTAAAACAAAGGGAGTACCTACGCTAACAACAGTAAGTGCTGATAGTTTGTCCATTGTTAAGAGAGAGAAAAATGGAAGACCAACCCGTACTATTTTCAAATTCTATACAGTGAATAAGTAGGTAACTACAAGATGTAGTGTAAGACTAAGCGCGCACTAGGCAGCCAGGCAGCAGCGGAAACCGAAGTATTTGAGGAATTCGTGGCTACTCCCGCAGTCTGGCTGCCTATTGCGCGCCTACTCTTAGACTTACCGTTTCATCAGCTTTAACCATTATACAAAATCTGCTGATTTTGTCCAAACATATTCGCAACTGTTCCATGTGGGCCGACAGCGGCCCGTAGACATCCAAGGTGCCAATCAAAGCCGGTGGGCGGCCCGTCACCGCGCGCCATCCTTCAAAAGCCCGCTGATAAAAAAATCACAACTTTTTATTTCTTTTATCATACTTCTTTCTTTTCATATTGTCAATAAACCGTATCATACAGGAATGCGAGTGAAATCAGAAAAAAATATTTATGTAGGATGACATTCTTTTTGCATTAGAAAAAGGGATTCTTTGATCCCCGTAAAGATTTTACATAGACTTATATCTACATTCTACATTAATGATTAACATAATAATTCTCTATCTCTATTCTAAGCCACTTTTATGTAGATAAGTACTTAGTAGTATTTAAGATCGGCCTGATTTTATGTCTAATTTACCTACTTATATTTACCCTTGACACGATGACTTCGGTAAGTCCCTATTGTAATGTTATCAACACCTTTTAATGTTTGTTTTACAGTAAAAACACTTATAGACATGCTCTTTGGTTTTTGATATACTTAGTAGATAAATTTACTAGTATTTATTTACCTAAATATCATGAGGATAGTTACTTTTCATTACCTACTTACAGTTTTAATAGAATGGTACACTATCAGCAGTTTTAAACGCTTAAGCATTTTTTTGTCGGGCAAAGGCGGTGGGGGTTCCTCGGGTTCTTCAATTGCTGCTAATAATTCTTCTTTTTTCCTAATTTCTTCTGCTCTTAGTTCCTCACGTCGGAACAGGAATCTTAAATGTCTATGTACTGTGTCTTCTGAGCCCTATGTTACAAAAATACCTTTGCATTATATAAAACCACAAAACCGGTAGCATACAGGAGGTAGGTACCCATAGTATGCACATCTTGTAAGTAGTGACTATGCCACAAGTCCAACTACTTGATAAATACCATTAACAATACGATTACACATTTTACCCATTTGTTCTTAATCATTTAAAGAAAATCAAAGCCCGAGAGAGACACTTGAAAGTAGAAATTATGAAATCTAACACAATCTTCATGTGATGGAGTTTTACACAGATATTTCTAGTATAATAGTATAGTATAATGTCTATGTGTATACTAAAACTTACCTCAATGATGTGAACAAAATAACTGGCATAGACCAATAAAAGTCCTGCCAGGTTAATGTCACAATACCCACTATTTACATTATTGATATTTTTTTTAAATTCTTTTATCAATTCTTCTCGCTTTAACGTATGTTCTCCTATGTATATCATTCGAATAGCGTAAGTTTTCTGAAAAAAAAAATAACCATAGTATTCAACTTCATTAGGTAACCTACCTCGTGAATCGTGAAACTGTAGATATTAGAAAATACTTCACCGTAACATTTATATAGTAAGTAGGTACTAATAGTGTCCCTTCCACGCTTCGCTAAGATTAATCGGGTCAATAACGATCAATTAAGGTATCAATAAGAAACTGTTATTCTATCAATAAGCCCAGTGGAGTTGTCATTAATAAAACAAAATTAAAAATGGCAAAAAATATAACATACGGTTACAATTTTGAATAAAGCATTCCATAGATAGAATTAAATCCACTATCAAAGGCCACGTCAAAACAACTTATATCCAACTGTGCTCACACAACATTATCGTGGCTCTCAAAAGGAAGGGTTAATAATCATAAAGCATTTACTATCTCAGTTGAAGCTCCCTTAACAATAGTGACTGTAGCCCTCCGTTACAAAGGCACAAAGGATTAATCCTAATGAACACTGACTAAACCTAAGGTATCAACACTGCTCTAACTAGACCTATTGATAATAACTGCTATTGTTAGACTTTAACAAGACTTTTAAATGTTTTCACCATTGTCACCAACATACAAAATTCATAACGAATTTATTTTAATACATTTTTATACTGACCAATCCAACGCTTTGAAAATTCTCCTCTACAACGTCTAGTACGGAACGAACATCGAGATCAGGTAACGCCATGTTAGTAAATGCTAGGCTTTTATTTAAATTTAAATAAAATCATAATTAATTATTACGCACTAGTTGTAAACTCAATTTTTTAATACGTCACTCAATCAAATGCTACAAAAATAAACAAAGCCAAATTGTCATTGCTATGGAAACGATTTTTAAAGGCACTTACACACACATGCTTTGTATAAACCGGTAGTATGTAACAGATACATTCATTGCTCTGTGGTCACGGTACACGAATCGGCACTGTCTATAATCGACAAAACTACGCCCTAACGACAGAAGACACCTTGAACCATTAAACTAAGAAGTGGTAGAACTAAAGCTAAAAGGATAGAATTTTATGTTTGGATTCATTATTAATTGTTATGTATAATCGTATAATGTGGAGAACAATTTTATTTCTCTACGAGTATTTCTCACTATAGCGTTCATAATAGTAAAAATTGTACCCTAATTTAAGAAATTACTACATATCAGTAAACAATATTAAAAAGACGAATAGTTAGGTTTCCATTTATTTTGAAATATACCTAGAATAACACAGATAAACACGTATCAATTCTTACTACATTACTAAATATTATGTAATTATTTTAGTTAATAGCGATTGCGATGATTTCCGAATTTGTCGCCCCATTTCCTTTGTGATTGGTAAGGACGTTGATTCCAGCCATATTTTTTTGGTCTGTATTTTTGGGCCACCTTCTGTTCTTTTGACGTGTCATAATTCAGCGCCATAAATTGTAATTCTTTTGGTATTTCCTGAGGAAAAATAAACCTTGATTAATTTATTAGCATTTATAAATTCTTAAAATTTTCTTAAACCCTTGTATTGTATTGTTATTTGGTGAAAAAGTCAGATTAGATGAGATTCGTCTCGGTAATAATTAAATTTCGTAAAAGTACCTGGTTCGCTTCCTTCAACACCGACATCAAGCTCTTAGCTTGTCTTGCATCTTCTGTAGTGAGTATAGTATGAGAGACACCTTTGTTCTGTTGACGTCCAGTACGACCAATTCTATGGATGTAATCTTCTGATGTGTTAGGAAAGTCGTAATTTACGACGTGAGTCACTCCATCCACATCTAGAAAAATAAAAAATATAATACCGTGCAGTATTTTCAATGTTTTTAATTTTTATACTATTATAACTGTACTAATAAGATTCGGTAATTGCAGATTGCAGTGAATCAGCATGAGGAATGGCAGTGACGCCTTATATTTAAATATCAATATCCAAATACTCAATATCTATCCTTGAAACCTAGAATTAAGTGCCCACTATGTCAGCCCATTTCTTTGACACTCTCTACAATACAAATAGGCTTCACAGAGTTCAACATATAAGATTTCTTTTAAAGGTTTGCCATTCCTCCAAAATAAAACTTATAGTTGGGTTTTTAGTTCTTACTACTAGGTAATATAAAACTCTGTAGTAATTTCAAGAAAGTCATACCAAGTCCACGTGCGGCTACATCAGTTGCAACTAGTATGTTGGTCTGTCCGGACTTGAATCTGTTTATAATAGTGTCTCTCTGAAGCTGTGTCCTATCTCCATGAATGCCAACTGCAGGCCATCCATTTCTGCGTAGTATTGTAGTCAAACTATCTACAAATCTCTTTGTATTAGTAAACACTAATACTTTTCCCATACCATCTCCAGATATTTGATGCATTATTGATTTGAACCTGAAATTGAAAGTATTTCATGTATAATAGTGATATTACTGTTACTGGAAAACAAAAGTTAGCACAATAATAATTATGGAGTAAAACTTAGGAATTCATTGGAAACTTAGTATAGGGAACATCAATATCAATTGAATTGATCAGAAATCTACACAAAAAAAAATCTATAAAATTTAATTTAAATAATATCTCCTAATCAGGAGTAACAATACTTATATTTTATATTTTTTATACTTACATATCCATTTTCTGCTCTTGTTCACAAATGTGAATTTTTTGTTCAATGTTGTGATTGGCTGACAGCTCCGTGGACCCAACATTTACTTGGATAAACTCTCCGAGATAATCCTTAGCAAGATGTTGAACTTCTTTAGGCCATGTTGCTGAGAACATCAAAATCTGCCGTTCAAGAGGTACCTCTTCTAATGCTTCTCTTATTTGAGGCTCAAAACCCATATCAAGCATTCTATCAGCTTCATCTAAGACAACATAAGTGCACCTGCTAAGGGTTGTGACTTTGCTATTTATGAAATCATTTAATCTCCCTGGTGTTGCAATAAGGATGTCTACTCCTTGCTGTAACTCTGATGCTTGCCCGACCCTACTGACTCCTCCATATATACACAAACATCGTACTGACATTGATCTCTCAAAATCTTTTGCTACTTGCTCTATCTGTCTGGCCAGTTCTCTAGTAGGTGCAAGCACCAACACTCTAGGACCTCGCCCTCTCTTCCCCTTTGTTTCTTTAAGATGAACAACCGCTGGCAGAAGATACGCTAGTGTTTTTCCAGTGCCAGTTTGAGCAATACCAACAAAATTCTTCCCCGCCAATGCTATTGGCCATCCTTGCGATTGTATGACAGTTGGTTTGGAGAAACCTTCATTCTTCAAGAAGTTCTTAATGTAATCAGGGAATGCGCTCGTCTCCAAATCTTTAAATGGACCTGGTACATCTTTACCAATTATAGTTATATTGTGCTCACTACAATACTCTGCATCAATGTTCTCTGCAGTTTTTGTTGAATAAGGTGCAACTTGAAAGACAGATAATCTTTGAGGTAAAGATATTGCTCTTAATTGTTTCACAAAACATTTTTGCACTTGGGTTGAATATCTGACATTAATAACTTTAGCTGAATTTATTAAAGTATTTCCTTTTATTTGACTAATATTTTGATTAAGCCTGGAAGTGAAATGAAAACATTACATAAATTAAAACATAAGTTTACAAATGATTACATTATAGCAACTTATTATACTACTCAATTAAAATAGGTATCTTTCCGTACATGCGTGCACAGCATGCATGATCACATGATATAAATAATTACACAACACATTTTTATTATTTCTTTCGCATCGTATAAACCCTATTGGTAATGTAACTATTTGTAACGATTGTAACTGGTTAAAATAATAAAGCACTTACAATTTAATCAAATCATTTCTTCTCAAAAAACATCCGATGCTCGAGAATGCCATTTCAATAAAGTTTAGTTTTAGTTGTATACTTATTTACTAATACACCATTGTTCAGTACTTCACCATTCAATTTCGGGAATCGGTGCAAATTTTATGATTAATTACAATACAATGTGAAATGCTTTTAATATAACCTTAAAATACCCAATCATTAATGAAATTGTAAACACTGACATCCATGATTTCTTCTAGCATTCCTATCCAATCCAACATGACTTTGATTGACATTGACATCCATTTTCCATGCACGACAGAATAAATAAGTCGCTGTCAGTGTCAGGTCAGTTGAAGAGTTGCCAGACTAGGGATATTCGATATACAAAAAAAATATCAAATTGATTATAACCAACTAATTTTATAAAATCTCTGTATAATAACTGAAGTTTTTCGTTAAATCTTTTTAAAAGCAAACGGCAAACGTACGCAAAAGCAAATAAACTGTTGTTTTTGCAAAGTCTCCCAAAAGAACACTGGCAATAGGACATGATTGTAGATTGATTGTTTCGGATAATTTTGTTCGTACCGTATCTAAATTACAAATTAAATTCTCGGCTTTTAATTTTTTGATTAAAACAATGTTTAAGTAGTATAATATTATTTGATCTGCGTCCTATATTATCTATTTTTATATTTGTTGTTATAGCAGCAACAAAAATATATAAACTGACTTCATATCACTAAAAAAAAGTGTAAAGTGCTCGATGCGTATAAAATGTCGATGTTTTTGGTCAATACATCGAAAGACATCGATATACAGTTCCGATTTATCGCATCGAAAAAAACATTGATGTCTTCTCAAAGTGGACACCCCTATGCCAGACTGACGAATTAACCCACAGACTAGGCAATTTTTTTTTATAAAGGCTTGGACTTAGGCCGATCGCGCACTTGGGTCTCGAGTCCCAAA
>LGAG01000114.1:370785-384911 GCA_001278395.1 Lerema accius
TAGTTTAAAGCGGTTATTTTAATATTACAAACAGACACTTCAATTTTATTTATTAGTATAGATTCAACAAATTTTATTTTACTGTAAAATAAAATAATTGACAAATGTTATTTCAACTCATCGTATTCTAAATGGACATAGCACATTAGAGTTGTTATCAACGAGTTGCCAGCCAAGAAAGAAGAGTGGTTTTAATTTTAATATTATATATTTATTTTGCAACAGAGACCACACAAAGCAACTGCAGATGAGATGACAAAGTTTCACTCGGATGACTACATTCGTTTCCTTCGCTCAATCAGACCTGACAACATGTCTGAATATAACAAGCAAATGCAAAGATGTAAGTTCTTTTCCTCCTTTAATTTCCTCTACAAGAGCAACGCACACCTTATTAATTCAAATATAATTAATACATTTATAAAAATGAAGTAATTTCATATATTCATCAATCATACAAATTAATTACTGTGTACAACGGAATAAGGATAATTTTTCAAAGATAACATTTTGTTTTAGTTAATGTCGGTGAAGATTGTCCAGTGTTTGATGGTCTTTACGAGTTCTGTCAGCTTTCTGCTGGAGGCTCTGTTGCTGCTGCTGTCAAACTGAACAAACAGGTACAAACAAACCAATATTTGAAATTGAATAACTATATTAGATAGTCATTTTACTCTAATTCATTAATAAGAAGTTTATTGAAGAAGAGATATTCAATTAATTCTTACATAACATAATTAAGAGTTGAGATGAAAAGACTGAAATTATAGCCTTCATTGAATTGATATAAAACTTAGTATGTATATAATGTATGTAATTTTTCTACAGGCTTCTGAAATTTGTATCAACTGGGGTGGTGGGTTGCACCATGCCAAGAAGTCTGAAGCTTCGGGATTCTGTTACGTGAATGATATTGTGTTGGGAATATTGGAGCTGTTGAAGTATCACCAGCGAGTGCTCTATATAGATATTGACGTGCACCACGGTGATGGTGTGGAGGAAGCGTTCTACACTACTGACAGAGTCATGACAGTTTCATTCCATAAATATGGCGAGTACTTCCCGGGAACTGGTGAGTTGGTTAAGACTGAAAGAATTAAGGAGAAGAATTCAGATCCGCAATTGACAGAGTTTTGGGGAGAACTGGGGTTAAAAGAACTAGGGTTACCTCTTTTTCTCTTGTAAGGAAATGTTCGCATCGGCATTTACCCTTGGAAACTCCGCCTTTCAAACTCTGCTCAACCCAACTGTCAGTTCCGGATCTTAACTCTTTAATCCTAAATTGATATTACATGTCATAATGTAGTTGACTGTTACTAAATAAATTCAATGTCTGATCTGAGTTTCATAAATTAAGTATTATGTTAACTTTGCAGGTGATTTACGCGACATAGGTGCAGGCAAGGGTAAATATTACGCCGTCAATATTCCTCTACGCGATGGCATGGACGACGAGTCGTACGAGTCGATATTTGTTCCTATCATATCCAAAGTAATGGAAACCTTCCAGCCAAGTGCTGTGGTACTGCAGTGTGGGGCTGACTCCTTAACAGGTATGCAAAAAAAAATTAGTAATATGTCTACCACTAAATTAAATACTAGAAATTTAAAGGAAATTTATTAAAGAGTTAAAATAGCAAATAATGTTTAATGTTTAAGTGGACAAAATGATGGGCTTTATCTAGTTTGAAATATAATAAAACGTATTTTCTTCTTTGATCAGGTGACAGACTAGGATGTTTCAATTTAACTGTGAGGGGCCACGGACGCTGCGTGGAACTGGTGAAGAGATTTGGACTGCCGTTCCTCCTTGTTGGAGGTGGAGGGTATGTATCTGTGTTAAACTCAGTTTTGTTCAATATCATCATTATCATTGTCCAAATATGTTGATGTTTTCATACACTAAAGTTTTTGTAAGATGAGAGGCAAGATTTTGTATTCCCTATCAAAATATTATCACTTATATTGTAAAGAAAGACTCTGTAATATTTTAATTTAAAATGTGTTTTACTTTTCACCAACAGAAATCCAATTCACATTACTACAAAGGCAAATTTTTATTTAATCAAACTATTTATTTTAGATACACCATTCGCAACGTGTCGCGATGTTGGACTTACGAAACCTCGGTGGCTCTCGGCGTAGAAATAGCCAACGAGTTGCCGTACAACGACTACTTTGAATACTTCGGACCTGACTTCAAGCTGCACATATCACCCAGCAACATGTCCAATCAGAACACTCCGGAGTACTTGGAGAAAATAAAGAACAGATTGTTTGAAAATTTAAGAATGTTGCCACATGCGCCGGGTGTACAGGTACACTTATGTTCTATAGCTAAAACATAAAAGTAATAAAATCTAATTGACGCAATCATAATGTTATATATTTTTTTAATAATTTGATTATGACTCTTCATCAACGTGTCACGTCTTGGTTATTTAAAATTTGTCTGTTGTACAGGTACAAGCAATTCCAGAAGATGCAGTCAATGACGAATCTGAAGATGAAGACAAAATTGATAAAGATGAAAGATTACCTCAGAGTGAAAAGGTACGGAAATTTTATTCATATACTTAACTATAACTTGCAATTTACGAGATTTTGAAACTGGCCTAAATGACAAAGTGAGGTCTTTAGATATTATAGTTTTTTTAACTACTCCACACTAAGAATAGTGTTTTTGATCATATAAATGTATGAATACTTCACAGGCACGCTATAAAGCTCAATCGGCTTGACAGATTTCAATATTTGAGATGTTATTTGATTCGTAAATTTTGAGACTGACTTTGTAATTATCTGTAGTATATGGGCTATAAAATTAAAAAAATATAATAATATATTAGTAATTAAAAAGTTTGAAAGCAGATGTAATAATATGTGTTTGTTTAACAGGACAAGCGTATAATCGGCGAGGGCGAGCTGTCGGAGTCGGAGGACGAGGGCGGAGACCGCGGGGAGCGCGGGGAGCGCCGCGACAACCGCTCGTACCGCGCGCCGCGCAAGAGACCGCGCCTCGACAAGGACCCCGCGCACCTCAAGGACGACCTCAAAGGTTGGCTACACTTTACTATGTCACTTGTAACGACAATACTTGCTGTCATACAGGAACAATTCTAAAAACCTAATGACAAAATCGGGGGATACAGTCTGGCGTTGTAGTTTCGAATCTATCGTCTCCATTCAAAATTCTTCTATCTCTTCATGTTTTCTGGCCGGCAACGCGATGACAGTAAAAAATCAGTATTTTCTGGAAACTATAAAATAAATTACAAAATCTTATTACAGCTGATGACTCAAAGGACGACCTGAAAAACGCGAGTAGCTTGGAGGAGCCAAAGAAAGAAGTGACGCCTACCGCCTGATGCGGCCGGTAGATGGCGCCACACACTACTGCGCTGACTGCACGGTGAACACAAGTATTTGGTATCTTAGGACATTTCATACGATAATGCGACCTAATAGCCAGGAATAAAGGACAATTTACTTTACACTTTGTGAAGTTACTGCAAGTGTTAAGTGGTTGAAATTACTTTAGCATTCTACATAGTTTGGCTGTGGTTATGGTGAAATTAAATCAAGGCGTAGAACATACATATCGTGAATATTCGTGTAGAAAAATATGTGATGTCAGCATTTAATTAATGTTTAAAATACAAAGTGCAGTTTATATTCCTAAGAATGTCTAAACTGTGTGAATGCTACTGTTAATTTAACATTTACATTAATGTTAATGAATTGTTTAATTAATCGAATTAAAGAGTAACTTAACACCTGCAGCAATTTATCTCATAAAATGTAAAGTAAATATTGATATGTAAGAGGGTGCAGATGTGTGTTCAATAAGCCAGAGAAGTCAAAAGAATGATGTACAATATTTGCATTTCGTGAGTGTTGCTCCAAATTTTAATATCTGACATTTTGTATGTATTGTGATCTAAGTTATATTGTAAAAGATCTTCCTATACCTAGTTCCGTTACAAAGTAATGTTAGTATTAATTTGTGATGTTTCCAAGCACGAATGAATATGTTTATTTTAAGTAAAATTTAACACATGCAGTGTTGGGGAAATGTTAATTACTTAATTACGATTAAAAGTTCATTATGTATGAACATTTCTGATTACAACTTCTTACTGAATTGTAATCAAGTTCAGATAATAACGGTCATTAACAAGCATAATTGAATCAACAATTAATTTTATTGACTGTGATTTAGTTATTGCCAATAATAATTAATCGTGATTGAAAATTTAAGCGATTTATAACAACATAGAGATTGATAAAACTCTGTAGTTTAAGTAGCAGGCCGTGTCGCAGAAGGTATTTATTTGTGACCCATGGATGTCTCTTCCCGTTTTTCTTTGCGAAAATATCGCCTCCTCCTTAAATAAATTCCGGGATTCGACAAACTGATGTGTCCAGTAAGTGTCAGATCTCAAAATGTCTTATACGACCATTTCTATAAAAGGCAACTTTTCATTACTGCAAGGTAGCAAATTAAATTTAAAAAGCCATAAACTAGCCTAGGTCCAATTTTACCTTGAAGTTTTAATTCCAAGACGCCCAATATTTTATTCCCAATGACGTATTTTTTGGTGTGAGTCTTTTATAAAACTAATAATATTCGGAATGTTCATTAGAAACCATTTAGAAAATTAGTTTAAACAGTGTTAGAAAATCTGTGTTCCCAATGACGTATTTTTTTCTTACCATTTTAAGAACAGATAATCTAAAAAGCACAAATGCTTAGTAGTTCACAATAAATTCAAAATAATAACATAAAAATACGACTAACCGACATGTCCATCTGTCGATAAATCACAAATAGCAACTTTTAATGTGCACAAGCCACGTCTGCGTCTACTACTTATGTCGCTAAGGGTCTGTTTCACAATCTATAAGTAAAGATGTGAGTAGTTATTTATAAAGTAAGTTACTCAGTGAGTAAATCCTTCCGTTAACTCTCTATACGTTTCACTATCATCCGTAAATTAAAGTGAAATTGTGAAACGCAATTTACTGGTTTACCGTGCAAATAACTTCAAAGTAGCTTTCTTAAAACTTTACTCAACGATTGTGAAACAGGCCCTAAATAAAATTAAATTTGGCCCCTTACACTGTAAGATTGGCCGCACACCGGACAAATATTTGTCTAAAAATAAATCTGACGGCACATTTGAGGCGAACTATTTTTTGGGCCCCGTATATCTACTTGTAAGCTTGCACGGTACAATTTCATTCATTTCTCCAAGTCACAATAATTGTGGCGTCAAAATTATATTTATAGCGTATGGGGTGTGCGACCCACGGAAATTCATCTTTTCTTTAGATAAAGTCATTTGATGCATCATTACATAACATGTTGCTTTTTTAACTTTAATAAGTTCTTATAACTGCTGCTCAGTTTCAGCCACTTTAAAAACTTACGATAATAGTAGTATTCTAATAAGGCTCTATGTAATAATTATCTAGTAAAAATAATGTAAGGCGTAGAACTATTTTTTTATTCATCTACGGCCATTTTCATTATAAACTCAATAAATGATTGGTTAGTAAGCCACTAAAGATATACAAAATAATAAATAATGCCTGCTGTACACAGTAAACGATATTGCCATCTCTTTTCTTAGTATAGCGGCAATATTGCCATCTCTTTCCTTTTCCTATTATACGGTGACACTCTTCTAAGTCAAGAGCTGACTCAGCTTGTACATCGGGCTTTATTATTATGTTGTGGCTAACGTGAGAACCTTGGGTAGAAAGAGTATTGAGAATGGTCGTTAGTAAATAAATATTGATGGATATTTAAGAATGATTGTAAGTAATCTTAACACAAACTTTCGAAAACTTTAAAATCCTGATGATTTTCAATTTTAAACAAAAAAATTCTTGTTAATTATTTTTCTTCACTTATTATAATTAAAAGAATTGGTCTCATTATGTAATTCGAGTTAACATTTTTTAAATATTTTTTGTATTACTTTTATTTAACAGGCCACTATAAAACAATTTGTCAGTTTAATGAGTAATAATGTTTTGTTAGCTTAATGTTAAAGTGAAACATTGTTGGTCAGTTACTTCATAAAGAGGTCTATATTTTTTAGATATGGTCAAATTTCGAAATAGCGGCAGAATTTTTTTTAACAAAAAGAATCATAATGAAGTTTTTTTCAATACACAATAACTTTATTGCTGTTCAGCAATGTCCATGAGACTGACAATAGAATTCAATGAGGAAAACCGACTTAAAATCAACTAAAATATACGAAAGGAGAAATGTGACTAGTTCACACAATGAACTACTGTACTTGTAAGTTGTTTGTAATTATGTGTTGTAGGTATAAGATAGGCACCACAAAATGCTGATTATTTCATTTTTATAAGGTATTTATATTCTGGGAAATCCCCGATTCCTTAATATTAATAGGTTTTAATAAATCACATGGACATTTACATGTAGAATTAAGGATTACCAGTTGAAAGTTTGTAATTCTGGATGGATGGTCGTAAGTGAAACGATCATCTCGGATGTTCATGATGAACAGAACTAGATAAGACTGTAAATATATTTTTTATTTGTTTTAATAAATGAGAATGTGTCTAAAATATACTTTTTTATTTATTCTTCAGCTTTTCTACCACAAAAATAAATCAATTGGTTGGTTAACAAAATACAGTAATAATATGCCATTACATACATAGTTTGCATACTGACTGACGTATGTGCCAATTTAGAACTATATAATGTAATTAAATCAAGTTTAAAACAATCGATAAGGCATTATAAATAAAACCCACGTTGCTGTATAATATTATAATGTAATTTAAAACAGATTATCACAACGCCCTAGACATAAATTGCACCATAAAATAAAAGTACCTAAAATCAGTCTGGTACCAAAGAGCTATACGAACCCAATACAATAATTGGAATTAATATAAAAATACTATGAAATAATTTAGCAATAGTATTCTATTATACATCTACTTTGATCAGTAATTTTACAAGAATCTGCAATAAAAGACAGCCTTATATTCAAAGGATAAATGAATAATAAATTGATTTTACAAATAGTTATCCTAGTGAACACTTAAACGTTACGGGGCGATACTCTACTTTTAATATCGTAAAATTGAACTTTGTCCGGCCGCGAGCGACGTCTATACTACTCTGTACCACTCGCGGACGACACACCACGTCACATCTCGTCACATCGTCTCGTCTTATACTTCGTCGCTAACTGTACATTAAAAGGAATGTATAACATTGGAAGATATTACGAATTAAACACAGCTCCAATAAATAATACGTTGGACGTGAAATAAACTTGTGCGTATTTGTAGGCCTCTTAAATTATGACTAGGTAAGACCGAAATCATCAGACATTACATAAATAATTCCAAAATCACAATATCGTTGAAACATCTCAATAAGACAGGAGAGCTAATGGCACATTTTGATAACTTAACTGTACCGTCTTGCTTGCCGCAATTGTCAGATATTAGTGCTTCTCTTCTGCTAATTCATTACCCACAAAATACAAATGGCAATACAATGTCAACATCACATAAAAATTCTGTCATAATAAATTATTAAGGGCAGATTTGACCAAACAATTTCAATAATCGTTCATTATTTTCAATAATAATCACTTAATAATAAAAGTTTTCAATATTTTTTAACGGTAATAATGGGTAGTATGTTGAGAACCATAGTTATCCTTGGATTTAACTATTTCAATGTTGATCTGTAGACGATAGTTGATATCATTGGATATAATCCGATGAAATTAAGTTCATAAACATTCATCATTATTTTCAGTTTCGCTACATGTTTATTCATCAACTATTTGAGGAATAATTACAATGAAATTTGGTCGGACCTGCCCTTAGAGATTGTACATAATAATGGAATATACATAATTATTTGACATGGTTATAAGAATCTCGTTCACGCAGTTGTCTTTTAAATTTCATTTGAACCAGTCTTTTATAATTTCAATTCATCTATTTACAAATTGCAAATGGCCCTATACAACATTTGCAAAATTTATATAATTGCATTGACAAGATCTTATTGCTAATCATTTAGGCAAAATACACGAAAAATGCTTAAAGATTAACAAAATAAAAATAAGTTCCATTTATATGGGGCCACCAAACATCGCTTTTCTATTGCAAAAATATAATTACACGACAAAAGTACATTACAAACTACAATAATACAACACTAACTCAATCACAGTAAATACGAAACGATTATAGAGCATTGAATTAAATAAGTTATTAGCTATGATTACTAAGAATGCCATGGGTTAAGACTTTCAAGTTATCGGTACAAAATATTACTTTATCAAATAAATAAAAACATTAACGTTTTTCGATAAAATGATAGCGACTATGCATCAATAACTAGAGGGTAAAAATGTTAAATGTCTAACTGGCACAAAAGTGAGCATCGGAGAATTAAATCCGTACAGAGCCATTAGACAAGTACCTTTCTTGTTAGCGACACTTCAAAAAGTTTCCTTAAAAATATATGGCAATGACGTTAGGCGCTGTAAAACGACGCCATCGCTTTCTGCATCTTACGTCACTATCGTACATTGGAAGCTATCGTTTAGCGTGAACGCTAACAGAAAAGGCTGATGTCTAGAGAGGCAGATAACTGCAAACATGTGGACATTGAACCCTGCTCCGTTTATCACGTGTCTGCCGATCCACACTGCTACATACGCTCAGGCTTCCGCGCCTTCTATAATATCAAACGAGATACAAATTAGTTATAAGCATAGTATACAACTGTATATCATACAAAGGCAAATTGACTTTACTAATTCTTAAGTTAAACTTTGTGCTGTATTTAAATTTTATAGAATTGAGGTACTGACCTGGGGTTAGAGGATGATCTCGTAACATTGAACCTGGAAAATTGTAATATACAATGTCATCAATAATTTCATGTTAAAATAGTATTTTAATCATTCAATATCCATGCACTAAATATATTACAAACTAAACTTAACTAACGACTTAATTACAGTTTCCAATCGAAATGCTAAAAATTACCTTAAAGATATGTTCCTACCAATATTACAATAGAAATATTTTTTCTACTAGTATGAAGAAAGAGAAACTGGATACCAGCACATGCTATGATTTTAAACTTAATGCAAATATAGAGGTATATTGTCCCGGACACGAGAATCAAGCAATTTCTCATTTTTAAATACAAAAATGAAACCGAATTCCAATTTCTAAAACATCCAAAAAATTGTTCTTCGAAAAGAAAACAATTTTTCTGCGCACATTTTTTTTACATTTTAAAAAATAAGCTCAATTCATGTATTCAGGAATCTACATACGTACATTATTCTACATCATAATAACAAGTCATAGCAATTACATGCTTCATTTATTTACAGAGAAAATGTCAGGCAATCGGAAAAGTATTAATATAACCTGAACTATAGCTATGAATGGAACCAAATGGACTCCAGACGGTTTCTCATAGCAACTGCAAGTCCTTGTATGAAAGATCAGGGCTCACACTAATTCATACTCGATTAATATTTGCAATCAGTGCTGTCCGACAAAAGTGAAACAAATTACTCATTCACATAAAATATGAGTGTCCTCAAATAAACTAGCAACTACAATGTGAATACTTGAATTATAATATTCATGTAGTGTAACTACAAACATCTTCGTAGTGATATTATAAATTAAGAGATCACTACAAAAAATATTATAAAAATCAATATTTTGACATAATTTAACGTCGATTCATATTGCTCAGTCGTTTCATGTCCAATCCGACCTGGGTTCGATACCAAATGATGAGTTTTAGTTTCTCATCTTGGTTTGGGTTTGCCCTTTGTCTATATGTTGTTGTCATAATACCCACGATACAGGAAATCTTAGTGTAGGCCTATGAGAGTGTAGCGTTACTTTGTTATTATTTAACAAAGAATTAATCAATTTGAATTCTGTCGAATGAGTTGTGTGTAACAGTATTATTATACGAATGACGAACAAAACACAGGGTAAACAAGGCACAGACAACAAACACGAAACAGTGTAACGTATAAAGCGGCAAGCAGCGTTTACCTAGTAAGGCGGAGTGCACAATGCACATCGACACGATAGCTCAGTACAAGATAGCGTCAGAAAGTTGGTTACTGGTTAGTGCGGCGCCCGGAGTGATGCCCACGATGCTGCCGCCGACGCACGCCTCCACTCCTTCTGTAGACCACCACCGGCAGACGTCAACTCAAACACTCCACAATACTACTCACGAACTATTCGCACTACTCGTAATACTCGCTCGAACTCTATTTTTATATAATTCTGTTCTGTCTTTACTCCTAATCTAAGGACACAAGTATGTGTACGGCCGCGGTTATTTGAAATTATTAGAAATAAAAAGGAAGACAGTTTATACATCTAAAAAAGGAACTGCGAGTTTTGTAAAAAAAAAATCAGCCTTTTCCTCTAGTTAAAGCTTTGACAAAAAAAATTATAGCCGCGTAGGAGAAATTGGTTTAAGGTCATAAAAATACAAGGAGTAGAGGCTACAGGTTTTCTCACATTATGCTTAAGAATTCCCATACAAGTTAAGACAGCTCTAATAGAAAGATACTTTCGAGTGCGAGAATCAAATGTATATTACATAAAAATGCAAGCTTGTAAAGTCTTTGAGTTGCTAACGTTGCTAGGTTACTTAAATAGTAATCCGCGAACACCCAATGATTTCATTAATGTATATGTTCAATTAATATTATTATATTAAAATTATGTTATGAATAGCGTGCGTAGTAAGTTATAATTGAATCTATTAATATTACAAAATGTTCTTAAAATTATAATTTATGTGCAATTCAACATGCATTTTTGTATTTTATTTTTTTATACACTACACTATACTATAATAAATGAACCTATCATTGCTATTTTTTTATTAACGTCGTCGGTACGAGGCTCAGTATACGATGATGGTTAACCAAACAAATATTAAAAAAGCATACAATGTATAACGTTGTTTAAGCACGTGAACTTTAAGCACAATACTTTTATTTTACAACTGCAGGCCGCAGGCGAACTATAGGGCCAGCATGGTACTTTTAAACTCAATAACGATGAGTAGCTGCAATACATAAAACACGTGCGAAGATTAAACGCGAACGCGGCATCAAAAATAACTAAATGTCAGCAATTTGTGAGTGTTCTTCATAAGCCTTCATTTTCAGCAAAATGGATACATATTATTTATCAGTAACACCACACCTGCACATTTCATAGAAATTATTACCGAGGACTGATAGGCCAATTATGCCAATAAAAAGATCTAATAGAAAGACACTTCAATATTTATAGTGGAGTCCAACAATCATGAAATTGTATAAAATATTTTACTATACAGTCGATAGGAGCAAGAGTGGTTAATATTGAAGTAGCTATGATCACGGAATTTAAAAATTATTAGGGGTAAGTTCTTCGCCGCTTAATTTATCAAGAAATAATGAAACCGAGCCAAAGAAAAATGAACATGCATTTTTTAAAGTATGATTTTGAGTTTATTGGATTAAGCTAAATAAGAAAAGGTTGGCATATACAGAGATTTGGATTAGTGTTGGCAAAAAATTATTTATTAAAACGAAATGACACATCCAATTAGACTAATTCGCAAATCATAGCAACATAAAAAGCTAGAGGATGTATCTCAAAAGATGTGACTTAATAATTTCGAAGTGTACTTAAAATAAAAATTTATTTATTCTTTTAAGTACGAAATTCAGTCGTACATAAATTAGGCAGATAAATTCAAACGCGATACACTGCAGCTGAATCAGAATTTTGTTAAACATCCAAGTAAATTAGACATGTTTAAAATCAGACTTAGATTGGGTCAATCCCATGGAACATAAATGTAAAGTGTAAACGTAAATGTAAAGTGTAAACGTAAATGTAAAGTGTAAATAAAACTAGCGTATAGTTGTTATGTGTAGTGTAGTGTTACCTGTGGTGCAGACGGCGGGCGCGGCGTCGGCGTTGACGCCGGCCACGGACCACGGCCGCGCCTTGCCCGCGCCGCGCGCGCTGCCGTTGCCTACACACCACACCACACCACCACATTGCATAAACCGATTGTGTGTAAAAGGAAAGGTTACGTCGATTTCCCAATATAGTCTTTCCATAGCGCTCTTAAGCTGAGATCAGTTTAAAGGCCCAAAATTGTTTAAATCAGTCAAAATGTTGGCATTTTAATTGTAGTGGAAACCTAAGCAGTGTTAATCGAATTTATGATCAACACGTCCAACCGATGCGCGAAAAAAGCTTAGGAAAGACGCGGACTGTCAATTGTTGTTTTGAATTTAAACTGGAAGCAATATATATTTGTGATATTTATTAATGTCTATTCTAAAAAGTAGGAAGACTGAGACGCTAAGCTCTCGCCACACACACATACACACACGCAAGCTGTGGGAGACGCGACTGTAGGCGTGTGTTGGACGACACAAGGACATAAGATCATGACGTCACGAAGTCTAACGTCACAAGGCTCACACGGTGACAGTGTTATAGCTGGGCCATTACAAACGTGCAGACTACGTCATCAACCATATTATCATATCTCTAGTTCACACTTAAAAGAATATCGGAACTCTTGCTCGAATCTGCGACCATAGTCCATCCCTTTGACGTTTTGTTTCATGGCGTAGTTTGCACGTTTGTAATGGCTTTAATATAGTAAGTCATACCCATGGTGTTGACGTTGTCGGAGGAGCGCGAGGGCGGCGGGGTGGTGGCCGCCGTCTTCGACCCCACGTTGTCGGAAGACTTGCAGCGGGACACTTCTGGAGAATAACAGTAACATTGTGATATAGTAGTGGCAGCTAGCTAGCTTGACGATATTATTATAAATATCATATTATTCAACTTAAAGTGCAATCTCAGGCAGCTAATTTTTGTAGCTAAGTATAGAAGAAAGATCAAGCTGTACATTTAAAACACTGGAAGCTTGTAGATTAAGGATTCTTTGTAACACATACCACATTCTAAAAGCACGGGCGTACTTTCGCCAGATGTAACGCTATACCTGTAAAAAATTAAAACAATACTTTGTAATACATATTATATTCGGCCGACTAAGCTATGATACTAAAATAAACCGTTATATTATACTGAAATTGAAGATAGTGCATATATTCGTACTGGGCAGTGTTAAGAGTGCGTAATCGGTGGCGCTTGCCGTACGGTACGAGCAACCGTAGTGGGAGGAAGGTAACTGTATTCTCAAAGTGGACGCGTTATATAGTAGGTTCATCATCATCATTACAACCCATAACTGTCCCACTGCTGGGCTCGGGTCTCCTCTCATAGTGTGAGGGGTATAGGCCATAGTCCACCACGCTGGCCTAGTGCGGATTGGCAGACTTCACACACCTTTGAGAACTTTATGGAGAACTCTCAGGTGTGCAGGTTTCCTCACGATGTTTTCCTTCACCGTAGCAAGTACGCACATAACTTTTTAAATTAGAGTGCGTGCGGTGGGGTTTGAACCCAGGATCTCCCGTTCGAGAGACCAATGATCAAACCACTAGGCTATCACTGCTTAGTATATAGTAGGTGTGTATCTCACATGGTGTCGTCTCGGCGCAGCGTGGGCGAGTGCGGCGAGTGCGGCGAGTGGCGCATGGGGTCAGGCGAGCCGGACGCCGTGAGCGACGTGAGCGAGTGCAGCGAGCGCGAGCCCAGCGTGCGCGCCGACAGCGAGCGCGACGCCTCCTCGCTGCCCGGCGGCGTGCGGCACGCGCGCCAGAACTCGTCCAGACCTGCACCGACATTCACACGTTTATTAACAGTCAAGCGGATGTGAATGTGATTCGTAACGAGGCAGAAATTTTAGTGATCAATTTGTTTAATTTAAATTGATTCTAAGATTAGATTGTCCTTTGGGCCAATTGTCCATAGATAAATTTTTAGTAAAAAAGTCATGGAAAGAGCAAAACTGAATTGAAAAAAAAAAAATGTTAAGCAGCTACACGGTGTGCACATTTAGTATAAGTTAATTGTAATTATAAAGTGTAGATTAATGGTTTTTAAGTATAATTATAATT
>LGAG01000115.1:2417-14936 GCA_001278395.1 Lerema accius
TAGCTCCCACCTTAGGGATTAACTGACGTCACTGAAGTCCTTCACTGTTAACTATGTATAATGATGATGATGATAGATGATGGTGATGATGCCCTCAGGTACCTGTGTCGCGTGGAGGAGATGCGTCAGTCGCTGCGCATCATCGAGCAGTGTCTCAACCAGATGCCGGCGGGAGAGATCAAGACGGATGACGCCAAGCTGACGCCGCCCTCCAGGGAAGAGATGAAGGTATGGAGGATCTAGTCTACAGGGTGATTGGGGATTGGGTTTTGGCTGCGAGGCCCAAGGATTTTTGGTCTAATTTAATGATTAAAATTATTATTATGTTGTTTTTTTTCACAGACATTTGTCTTATACTGACTAATTACCATATTTTACACATTTACGTTTATTTAACATTTATGTGCGAGTCTTCAAAGTGACTGAATGAGCTTTTTAAGCTATTTTTTTCTCGATCTTTATAAACAGGTAAAAACTTGAATACTTAAAAAAAAAGAAGTATTTATAAATATGACAACACGGAACGCTTTATGCGCGAGTCGGTCTCTTACTTGACCGATTATTTTAAGTTAGTGTGCCCAACATCAATAGACTTCATCGCCTGTATAATAGGGTGGGATTGTAGTCATAGTCAAGAACTGGCTTATCTTAAATAAAATAAAAAAAATCATAAAGGAAGTATGAATGATGCCTTAGTAATTAATGTATTTCCTCCAGACCTCCATGGAAGCCCTAATCCACCACTTCAAGCTGTTCACGCAAGGATACCAGGTGCCGCCGGGGGCCACCTACACCGCTGTGGAGGCTCCGAAGGGAGAGTTTGGCATCTATCTGGTCTCTGACGGTGGATCCAAGCCATACAGGTAATGTGTACTGTCATTATTATAGGAACACGTCCATGATTAACTCGAGTTTTAATCATAACATTCAATCATGTTTCGATATATGGATGTTTGTCTTTCTTTAATGCAACAATTGTTTTATGTATTAACATGAAACATGACACAGACTGACTATGTCCAGGAATAGGACATAGTATAGATTTTATTTCCATTATACATTACCATGGGATTATTTTAATGTATTTTTATTTCTGTGTTTTTGAAACTTCAATAAACCACTTTGAATAAAACTTGGTATTTTAACACAAAAAGAAGTAAGTCTCGTTGGGATAAATTAACCACATTTACCACGATTTCTACAGATAAATTCTAGTGACATCATAATTTGTGTTAATAGTAAACAATGCATCAGTTAATTTTTGTGAATTCCTGTGAACTTGAATTAACGTTTGTCTGCAGATGCAAGATCAAGGCGCCAGGGTTTGCCCACCTCGCGGCGCTCGAGAAGATTGGCAAGAACTCCATGCTGGCCGACGTCGTGGCCATCATCGGCACGCTCGACGTTGTGTTTGGAGAGATCGACCGATAGGTGGCGCTGTACTCCCCCACAGATTGAATAACTGAAGTAGACAACGACAACAGCTTGTAAATAATGGGAATATAAATTTAATGAGAATATAGCGTTGGTAATATACAGGGATGTATTGTCAAAATGCTTAAAAATATATTACGCTATATCTCTGAAATCAATTATGATGTTGTTGCTTGAATTCAATATAGAATCAGAAGTTTTGTAAACGATATAGAAATACAACTAGAGCTTGTGTTGTCTAGTTCAGTTGACAATCTGTACTACTGACCCACACAAAAACGAAAACCCGTATTGGAGAAAACTATCTTTAATAAGCTATAATAAAATAAGATACATGGTAATATGTGAAACATAGTTTTTCTCTGCACTATTCCTTTACGAGAAATTTTTAGATTTAGCTGATTTTCAGTGCGGTCCAGGTATGTTTAAATGGGTATAACTTTACCAAATATGTTACTAATAGTTTTTTTTAATGTAAAGTCGCAATAATACGGGTGTTCGTTTTAGAGTGGTTCTTATATTCGTAAGCAAAACACGATAGGACAAAATCATCTTATAGATTAATTGTAAATGTTTACTTTAAGCGATAATCAATAAATTATTTGTTAGTAAACTTTGTTTTGTTTACGTTTGTTAAATACTTTATCCCATTTTCTGATACAGTAATAAATAGTTGCTTCGAATCAAACATGGTGTTTTATATTATCTTGATTGTGGTACAACTCATGATTGAGTCAAATGTTATGTTGGTACTCATTTTTAATTTAAAATGTTTCTATACTAGCGACACACCCCAGCTTTGCTCAAATTCTAATTCTAGTGAAGGTAGAATTTTTAATAGTTTCGAAGATACAAACTTACAAACATTACATCATAATACAAAAACGGCATTTATTTTATTGATACACAATATTGTCACAAAAAGGTTGACAATACAAGTATTTTAAATCTTACATATATTATTATTATCAGGTATTTTAATTAAAAATGAATCAAAATAATATTACTGATTGTATTATTTTATTGTATTTATGTATACAAGTATTACATATACATATTTCATTGTACAATTGACCTGCTGGAGGTATGTGGACCCACATAATGTTGTACAATTTGTTTGCCAATCAAATGAACTTACCAAGAACTAGCCTTATAAGTTATAAGACTTATCAGTATAAAACCACAAATTATATTTAAACTTGTACTATTATGAGTCTATCACCACAGTAATATTTACACTGCATCCTTTTCTTCAATTTCTGGTAGATCTCTGTCTGTTTCCTGGTCAAAATAACTTTCCGGTATCACATAGTTGTCCGGCGGTCTCATTGGTCCAAAAACTCTTTTTACTTCTTTGTCGTCTGTATCTTTACTTTTATTATTCTTTTGGCTGCTTTTTCTGCTGTCTGTAGTTTTTACTATCTCCTTTGTTTCAATTTTTCTGTCTGTTTTATCTAGTAAATGTTTGTGATCATTCTTTTTGTCTATGGAAGTCTTGTCTACTAAGTCACAATCTGATTTTGTAATGTCTTCATTACATTTGTCGTTGATATCTTCTAAGTGTTTTGAAGAATCATGTATTGTTTTATCATCTTCCATCTTTATAGGTTCATTCTTTGCCGTTTCTTTTACTAAAGAATCCTTTGTCTGTTTCCCATTATCTTCTGTCGTTTCTTCTTCATCTGAATCCATTTCTTCAACGAATTCTGTTTCTTCTGCTTTAATCTCTTTTTTTGGTTTCGGTTTCTTATCCATGTCATCTTTTAACTTTATCCTGAAAAAAATATTAAATTACGAGTTAACAACAGTTATACAGCCTATTACTTCAGGCAGAATCTCAGCTCAGTACGAAGAAATGTAAACATTTTTAAAGACATAATTAACAGAAGTACGTAACATAAGTACATTAGACTCACAGTAGGGTTTTTATTATTATTAATATCTCTAACTTACTAAACATTATTTCAACCTAGTCATGTATAGAAAACACTATTGTGAAACAAAAATGCTTCGCCAAGGCAAGAACAAGTGCTTTCAGTTACTCCCAACGTTACATACCTCTTGCCATAGACAACAGAGTTGGTCATTTTCACGAGTCTCTTGTCGTCTTTCTTGAGGAGCGGCGGCGCGTCGGCCGGCCGCGCCAGCTCCGCCAGTCGCTGGCTCTTTGACAGCTCGCTCTTCAGCTTTTGAATCGTCAACTGTAATATATGTTAGATATGAGGTTGGATTGCCAATCTACATACGAGTATAAATACTTCATGATTGTTTAATTTTAATGACAGTCCATAAATGCTGTACATATTTCAGATAAGCATAATTATGATTATTAATTTTACTTGACTGCGAGAAAAGAGTTAACGATTTTTATTATGTTCGTTTTTTGGCACACTCCTACAGCCCAAACGGTTTAACAGATTTTCAAAATATTAACTGTTGCTATATTCGTCTCTATTATGAGAGTAACACAGGCTAAATAATTTACATTACGGCATCCTATACCAAAAAAAAAAAAATTGCAGTCGAGTTTTTATTAATAAGTACTCAATATACGTAGTAATCACCTTAGCATTGGAGATCTCAGCCTTCTGCGCCATGGTCTGTCCCTGGCGGCCCAGCGAGCTCATGTACTGGTCCAGCACATCCTCTGCGCTGTTCTCTTCTGTCACCTGCTTACCGCTCTCCCGCAGCCGGACCAGCACCCGCTCCTCTGCTGCGATCTTACCTTCTATTTCTGATATTTCTTTCAGCTACAATACAGAGGAAGATTGTTAAATATTGTAATTCATCAATGCATAGTAAGATTAGAGATGCGTAGAATAATATGTAAATAGGAAATTTTTTATGTATTAAAGAAATTTTTCGAAGTTGGAACAATCGAAAGAGAAAATTAAACTATTTAAGAATACACAATGTCATATCAAATTCTTTCCAGAAAAATTTTTAGAAGAAGTGGAGTACGGTATTTTTGTACGTAGGTACTGTAAACATAAGCAACGTAAACAAAAATGTATTATAGAGTTTAAAATAAAATCATAAGCTACTAATCTACAAAACCTAGTAATATTATGTGTAGTATATTACAATATATCATACCAGATCATCATAAGTCTTAGGCTGGCTATCGTCGGCGGGCAGCGCGCCGTGCCTGCGCATGCGCCGGTGCCGCTTGGTCTCGACGTTGCCCGTGCGGTCCAGGAACGTGTCCTCGTCCGAGTCGTAGTAGTCGTCCGCGCCCCAGTCGCGCTGCTTGCGGCGCCGCGACTCTGCACCAGATACATTGACACTTTGATATGAGAACACTTCAGGTTAAACTTCACTGCAATGGAAATATACTGAAGATTGACTTTTGTAATGAAAAAAGTTGAGAAAGTAGCAGACGGTTTAGGACATTTCCTTACTTATCATTATAAGTCAGTATCGATCATTAATAAAACCACAGGCAAAGCCAAATTTACATGTGAAATCAGAAATGAATGAGTTCTATGGCGGTTGACTCCAGAAACAATTTGGTAGCTAACCAGTAGTCTTATGTATCTCATCCTTCGAAAATGTTCCAAGTACAGCAAACTTATATCTGACGTTGGCTGTAATAAATGTCGTACTAAATGCCTAACTACACCTACACCTCATAAGTACCACTGTTAACGTGTTAAACGTGCTCACCGTGCTTGGCCTGTCGCAGCAGGCCGGCGCGGTCCAGCACGCGGCAGGCCTCCAGCGCGCAGGCCACCACGGCCTCCTTCTTCTTGCCGCGGTGCAGCACCTTCGCCACCACTGGGTTGCCGCGCGCGTCGTCCAGCGGCAACTCCACACTACCACACGACACGTCACATATCATATTGGGGGGATCTAATGGCTAATTTATGTTTTTAGAAATACTTAAAACGAAAATTATATCTAGGTCATTTTTGCGAGGGCTACAAAATAACCGATTTTGAAAGTGTACAGTAGACTAAACAAGTTTAAGTTTTATTTTTGTTTCTCAAACCCAATCCTTGATAAAAATGGGAAGTTAGATAAATAAATCCTATCAGACCAATAACTTAGCATACCCTAAGATCTCATCCCCACGACCGTCTTACCTACAGGAGAACTGTCCGACGCCCCTCTCCTCGCATTGGTAGGAGAGCTCGTGGCCCTCGCGCTCGAAGTACCCGCGCAACGTCTTCTTGGGGTCGTCCAGGTACAGTTCCTCGTTGGCCGCCACCGCGTAAGGATTGTCCGCCAGGTCTGGCTCTTCCTCCGCATCTTCACCTGGAAACACGGAGTATAAATAATCATTATTAATTACTGAGCAAAATAAATTATCTCTTACAGTGATTGTAATATAATGCAGACATTGGAAATGGTAAATGAGCGGCGCATACCGATTAAAATTAGCCGTAATTCCGAATACTTTAATCTTTAATGCAATGCTGATTTGTATAAAACAATATGCTTATGAGTTAAATTTCGAGTTAGTATTATAACTTTGAGTCTTAAATAAACATTTTGTCACCAAGCCATTTATAGCATCAATAATATAATTATTATGTGTGACTACTTCAAAACAATTCAAAGTGACTACACTCACCCATTCCCCAATCAATCCCCTGCTCCTCTCTCTTCTTTTCCTCCTCCAATCTATCTGTCTCCCTCTGTTTTATAGCTTCCTGCATCATTTTCTCTCTTTCCAACTTCATTTTCTGCGCCTTCTGTTTTATTTCCGTCACTGTCAGATCCGATTCTCCTTCACAATCGTAATCAGGACCCTGACAAATATTGCACTATGTTACCAAACCTTATTGTAACACTAAAATCTGATGGTTATTTAATAAGAGTCATTTCTCTATTAAAGCAGACTTAAACCTCAAATCCATTGTTGTCAGCATAGAAATGTTGCTTACTACATAAAATAAGATCCGAATAATTGCTAGTTCTGTGAAGTCATGTATGAGTTACCAAGGATAGTATGAATATGAAATAACCTACTTGTAAAATACATCTAGATAATATAGCCGTTTGACTATAAAAAAATTACCATCATAATATATGTTCTAGAGCTGGTTCCAAACTTGATTTGATGTCCAACTCGGATCCGGGAGTAGTACTCCGGTTTAAGCCTCACTCCATTGTGGAATGTGCCGTGTGTGCTGCCCAGGTCATAGAGATACCAGCCGGACGGAGGTTCTCCCTCTTCTGCAAATGCTTTATACTGCAGTAAAGCATGAAACCTGTTAAGAAAATTGAAAATACAATACAATTTTCATGTCTTTTAAATACCAATAAAATTATATAGGTAATATTTAAAAGGTATTGTAATGTGTAAGAAAATGTTGTTGTTGATAATCCGAAAAAATAAATTATAATAATAGCAACTATGTAATAGCAAACAGTAACAGAATAACAGTTAAATTCAATAGGTCCTGGCTTTGATATCCAGGAAGGGAGAAATTCAAATGATGCATTAAAATTTGCTATTCTTGGTCTGGATGAGTGCAATCCTATCTATATTCCTGACTCTTTCATTTTACCTATGACACAAATAGACCTAAATTCATCACAATTATAAAAAAGATTACACAATAGAATTTGAGGCAAATTATTTCTATTTTCAAATATAATCACACTGTTAAAATGTAGTAAATATTACAATACTGCTTGATACAGACTTCAAAACTAACAAAATCTACAAATGAAGTACAGATAATAAATACCTTGATATAGTAGGATGTGACAACACTACATCACAATTGGAGAGTCTTCCAAACACATAGTAGGCCTGAGTGGTGAGATCTATTTGCTCCAGTATCATACCAGACTTGAGAACTTCTAAGGCATAACTTGATCCTGAAAATTAAAATAAAATAATCAGAAAATTAAGTCATGGTTCTGAATTAATCACTTAGTGAAGGTTTAAAACAATTATATTATGGTCTAGCTAAAGAAAATTTATGCACAAACTAAAATATGGTCTGTACTTGTTTTTGCAGTGACTAAAGATAACATGAAATGTTTAAAAAACCTACTGAGATCGCCGGAATATTCAAACAAAACTAAAAGCTGTACAAATTTAATTCAGATGCAGCTGCGCTATGCAATACATTGCTATCACCTCAGTAGAATTGTCCATAAGGTAACTAAACAACTTACCATCAGGGCATAGTCCCGACCATTTCGGTTCCTTGTAAGGAACAGGAGCGTTTATGGTCTTTTCACTAGTTGCAGGATGTTCTTTTCTTTTCTGAGGTGCATTATCATCAGTTGTAAATCCTGTACTCGGTACACTTGATGTTCGTTTTGTATCACGGTTAGTAGTATCAATCTTTTTAGGTAGTTTACCAACTCTCCCAACTAACGCAGGTTTCTTAAATTCTATAATTTCGGGATTTCTTGGTGTCTCTTCCTCTGCCATTTTACCGCTTTTATTACTTAAATGTCAGGGAAGTTCTTTCATACATTGACTTCTTATTCCATTAAATAATCAGGTAATCAAACCGATATCTCAACATACATGTACGAATTAACAATACTTATTTACTTATGTATTATTTAATTAATTTTTTGTCAAAATTATTTTGATTGATTGTATTGTGGTTCACTGGTACTGGTTGATAGTATGCTGTCTGTCACTGTCTGTCACATTGTCAGTTTGACAATTACAAACTGACACAACACTATCACTGACAAAGGACAATAAAAAAATTGCTAGTGTGACCACACTTTTGAGATTTTAACTTTTTAGTAGTTTTAATTAAAAGATTTGAATATTACGTTATAACTTTTAATATTTAATCCAGCATCCTAGTCTGTGATTTAATCCAAATCATTTCAACGATAATTTTACTATTTAAGTTGTAAGAACAATCAGCATTAAAAATAACTTTAGTTTTTAAATTAACGTGTACCGTCGTCATGTAGATGTACGTCTAAGTAAGTATAGTAGAAAATCTAAATAAAAGTTGGTCACACTGCACAATTAGGCTATCGGATACTTTGATAATTTTTTTTTACATAATTGCATCGGTTATAAATATGCAATTTGAAACTTAAATGGTATAACTCAAAATATTATGTTATATGCAATACGTTGTTTGGTCCAATTGAAGTGTGCGTTTATCCTGTTTTAGGAATTATTTTGAATGAATTGTTTGGTGTACGTATCCGACCATAAGCATAGCCAATAAATCATCATCAAATCAATCAATTCAAATCAAAAGGTTTTGTCAAGGTTTTGTACTGGTGGCGGCGTGCAGTGATGTGGTCGTTGTGATTATTTTTAAGAACCGTACTCATTTATTTAGTGTTACGTAAATTATAAGCGTCGAACATGTTTATATCTTTGTAAATTCGCCATGTGAACAATGTGACTGTGCCCATATTGTTTACAGCAACCAACGTATATGTTTCGGTGGACAAAAGGTTTTAGTGTATTGCTTTTTATCGGCTCTGCATTCTTATCATAATTGTTGATTTTACTGCAACGACGTCCGAGAACACGTAATATCCTCAGGTAAGCGAATTTTGCTGCTATTTTATGTTATAATGCACGCTAATGTTTTCGTCTACTCACCTACCTAACCAAGTATATAATCATAATTTATAACTCTTTTTGGTGATTGTTTAGTTTATTTTTATTATTACTATATCCGCAAGACATTCTGCGTAGGCTGCATGCCAGCGGCGGTTGACTTTCAACCTTATTGGTGAAAGTACTGAAGGAGAATCATTGCCATCATTGGACAATAGTCTATTGTTTTGACCTTTGATTTCGAAATAAAATGATTTCTTATCGTGATCAATCTTGAGAATTGCATTACATTAAATGTAATGGTTATAATTGCCAATAATATTTTTGATATGATTAGGAATGTAGTTTATTTCTCTGGCCACAAGGTCGAATTTCGTAAAAGATTACCCCAAGTATAGGAGGTGCTCGGCTTTCGTGTGTCAACGTCTGGTTACATTTTAATCACTGGTCAGGTAGGTTATGATTGACATAATCAATAATCTTATTTTCAACACTTGTCCAAGGCTTTCTATCAATTAATATCAAAACTTAATTTGCAATATTTTGTAAAAGATACTTAATTATTCATACATTATGTATTTAACATTATAGACTTGAGGATGGTGCAATATTCTTAATTAGTGTAACTTGCAAATCAAGTTAATCATTGACCCTGATTTAATATACAAGAATATAATTAATGGTATGTAAAAAAATATTATAAAAATAAAGCCTTAATGATAACCTGGCAATCTTGCCTGGCAGTTTTAACATCATATAATCATCATGTTAATATTAGAACACCTAGGAGATTTATGTTGAAGCATATTAGCTTCCATAAGAATACATGTCTCCTGAATTATAACTCGAGATATGTTGCGGATTTTATTTGCTGAATATGACCTTAGTGAAAAAAAAACTTTAAACAAAAATGTAATTAATCAAACCAATTAATTAACCATGCGAACACAATAACAAGCCCTCTTATGCGCATTATTGGGTAATAATTTTATGGGTACAAATGAGTCATATTATTTTTTCCCACTCATCTCTTATTTTAATGAGTTTCATCCTCTGATTAAAAAATATTGGTAAATTAACACAGATTATGCAAATACTAAAGTCGGGTGCACCTTAGTCTTTTTAAAGCTTAAAAAATCTCCTATAAAATTGTGATTTGCAGGAGGGGACCATAATATAAGCTGTTGCTGTAAATTTTGTCTTGCTTACTTTATATAATTATACTATTTCATACACATATACGAGGATACTTACCTGAAAGCTACCATAACATGTTGTGTTTGCATAATTTGCATGTCTTAAGGTCAGTTGGTACATGTGCTAAATGCACAATAATCTGTTTAGTTGTGGTAATTAAGGTTGTTAAAGAATTTGCAAATATTATGTATGCTATGAAAAAGCAATTACTAAGTAAATTGAACATGATCAAGTGCTTCAATTACCATAATGTTGTTGTCCTGAATAAATAAAAATAAAATAATAAATAAATAAAATGAAAATGTCTATAATGATTTCCATATTAGAAGTCACTCATTTTTGTTTGAAAACAAAGTGAAATCTTCATAAGAATAAAGGTCTAGAAGTGTTCACCAAATAAAGGTGTGGTAATTATTATGTGGTCCTAATTTTTTTAATAAAACGCCTGTCAAATTAAATTGAATTTATACAAAACTGGTTAGATTAATCAATTGGTTTGTATCAAACAGTGTAATTTACACATCCATACTATTGTTTTTAAATTATCACATTCAAATTGAGAGGCAGTAGCGCTACTCAACGATTTATTTCGTAACAAACTACTACATTCCTTTATTATTTAATACGCTATAACATTCGCGCCAAAATTCGTGATGCGATGCGATATACGACGGTTTTATCGCAGATTAAACTACTGTTATTTGGCTGCTTCATAAATATTTTATGATAGCAATTCTTTTATGACTATTACATTAACGCACTTAATGGATGTTTTATTTAATTAAAAATATTGTAGAATGTCAGAATTTTTTACCCTTACAAAATAAATCCCTTGGGTGGGAATTTCCTAAATAGATAAAGATCGCTGCGTGCCGGACACACCCGCCCAAATGCAATAAATGAGGTACTGGTTGAAGAGTTCATGTTAAAATTCATAACATACAGTTCTATGCGCAACAAAACGATATGTACTATCAGTGTGCAGGAAGTAGGCATGGTCTACTCTACACTGTTATCAAATACACCTTCACTGTGTCAGAGAATGCTAATTCTTTAACGCAAGGTTATCAGTGTATCCTTGGTTAATCTGCTGTTTGTCGTATTAAGGAATTATACTTTATCAGTTGTAATGCCATGGTGGCAGGCTGACTTGGCGACATTTGGGTGGCAAATGTCAGTATGTCAATTTGAATGAGTCATCTGAAATATGGGTACCTACCTACAGCAGATAAATAACTTTAAAAACAGTCATCAATATCAGTGATTTCAAGTATAACATCCGGTGATTGGTTGGGGTTTCGAACTCAGGTTCGAATAACGTTACCTCGATCGATGGTCCCTACCTCGATTTGTTGTGCACTTGGTAACTGTATTTATTTGTGTCAATATTGTTTAGGACTGTAAAATATGAGGATAATTTGTACGATAGGTACATTACTATGACTATATACTATGACTGCAACTGTACGCCATCGCTATGTTAAAAGCGAAAAGTGCAGTCTTAAATCGAAATTTCGAATGAAACTCATAAAGATTATAATTAGGTGTAGATACATGTAGGAATTAACTTACGAACTTACGACGTTTTATCTTCCAAAAATGTTATCAAAAAGCTATTTCAAATAATTGCATTAATTTCCAATTTCAGTCGCGTGCGTTGCATATCTTAAAAAAATTCATCAATGCGTGCACGGTGTAATACAAATTGTAAACATGGTAGAAATCAGCTGTCCAATTATTTTCTACTTGAGTGGCCTGCGTGGTGTAATGTTTTATTAAGTAATGAATTATTATTCGATCTGTGCTAATTTATAATGCTATGCTTGTTGACTCAGTTAATGTCAACGAAACTGGGAGAGTGTGAAATTACTTTTATTAGCTTGGCTGTGTTAGGCGGTCCTTTGTAGCCCTAATCCCTAATCCCATTCCGGCAGGAGTATCGTAAGAGGCGATAGAAGACAGTCTCCGCGGTCCGTGAAGTGTCGAGTAATAGTTATAATAATAATATAATACCTTCTGTGCTGATATTTATACGTGACGCTGACCATCTCATCAAATGACTTCATCATTCGCACAAAATTTTGCTATTTTTTTCGCTTATCCCACTTCTGATTTTCGTCAATTCTATCGATGTATGATCAAATATGCATTGGTCACATTCACAATACATAAAGCACACAAACAGAGCTTATTAGAAAGCGTCTCAAATATCACTTTCAATATCAGGTAGTCACGTTATTCAAGGCGAATATTAAATGCATGCAGGTTTGACAGATAACAGTATTTGTTGATAATGCATTATCTGTGGCTAATGTGTTGATAAGATTCTCGCGTGACGGATACGTATGTTTGTTTTTCACGTTTCGTGCACGTAG
>LGAG01000115.1:14974-68708 GCA_001278395.1 Lerema accius
CCCACCTCTGTCGCATAAACAGAAAAATGTCTAAATTGTTATCATTTTTAAACGGATCTAGAGTTTAAGTAGATCTAGAGTAATTTAGTTCTCAAACTTTTTTCGACCACTGCCCTCTTTGGAGTATCAATTATTTTTATCGCCTACAGAAGTTACTGTTATTTATAATATTACCTAAACTTAGTGATACTGTGTTTTAATGAAGAGTTTAGCCCTCGACCATCATGGTGGATAAAAAAGTAATATTTAATGTTATCCATTATTCTCAACTTCCCAGACTTCTACATCACGCTTATGACTGAATAATACGTACCTACGTACATAAATAAAATGTCTTATTTGAATAATTCGAAGACTAGATCACACGTACGTACGTATACTCGCAACACATTCATGATTAAAACTACTTCCACGATATAAAAATAGAGCTGTTATCCGTAACCGATAAAGGTTTACGTAACCGATAATCCGTCAAGTGACCATTAATCCGCTAACCGAGCTGACTAGTTGGTATGTAAGCCTGTAAACGAGGCCTTTCTACGGCATCGGACCTTCGTGCGAACTCGGGTGGTCTCGGCTTGGGTCTTGGACGGGACTTATTTGCCTCTATAATGTAAAGAATACACCTAGTTTATAAAATAAAACAAAATCATGTTACCATACTGCTTTTGGTAAACAGGCTTGTCAGACACACGTCAGACAAAAGGCTCTGTTGGCAGACAGTTGACGTGGTAATTTAGTGTCAGTAAAGCTCATTAAAATCACCCTTAAGTTCACTAAATTGTAAAAGAAATCTAGAGCTTGACAGGCACGGGTACAGCTCCGAATAGAAAGCAGACGTTAATAACATCCTGTGATAAGATTTACGTAAAAAAATATTGGTTGGTATGACCTTTCACTCCACCGAAATGAACTTCTCGTATTAAAGTTAATTACCAACAAAAAATACGCAACGAAAATTTTCATTTAATAAGAAATAAATGTCATGTATTCCATATAGAATCAGCGGATGATCAGCCAAGGGAAAATAACTATTCAAACAAGATGGTAATATCGTGTTAATTAGGATGTTAATTAACACGTTATAAGGTTCCAAACGGGCGTGGCTACAGGTTCAACGAGTCTAACGGTAGCAGTAGTCTCGGCTCGGGCTGACATCACTGCTGAGAAGTGTTCACACGCTGAATATTATCTGTATCATAATTATGTCCGTAATTTTTCGTACATTTCAAAATTCAAATATACAAATTCGTTTAAAGTTAAATGGTTTTTTTTTACATAAAAAGCGACTTACTTAACAACTTTTAAAGATGAATACGAGTGTCAGATTAGTAAACTTAAATATAATGTAAAAAAACTAAGTTTTGTGCAAAATATGTGTTACATTATTTTAAGTTAGGAAATTAAACGAAACCTACACTACCACGCTGAAATTGACATACACGTCACAAACGCACGTCAATTTACATCTTCATTGACCTGCCAGCTAGAGATATTAAACGAATTTATAGCCTATTATTTGTTATGATTTACGGTCGAGTTTCGAGTGCACAGTCTCTAGTTTTCTCTGTTCTGCTCTCGAATATTAGGTGTAAAGAAACTAATTTACACCGGAAAACATATTGTAAACAAGCTTTTAAAGACTACAGTCGACTCCATTCTAAGTTGCATTCAAGACGCACGGAACAATCAGTTCTTACGTTGATTGTACAATGTACTGTACGTCGCAACGCATTGTGATCAACAGGAAAAGCAACGCAATATACGGACTGCAGCGGCTGTAATGGCCGGCGACGAGGATTTGCGTTTTGTTGCTGCAAATGGATTGGATTGAGCTTAGTACGTGTGCTCACTAGAACCTATTTGTATTGGAATACTTAGAAAGCAAGATAAAGAATGTTTTGCTTATTATTTCTTTTTTTTTTTTGTGGAGTGAAAATTGTCCTGTCTTCCATGGATATCATGATATTTTCTTGTCTCCGAGGTAAATATAGAAGTCGATTTTTTATCTATTCTTTCATAGTTTAATGTAACACCTTTGTCCATCATAATTATCCAAGTGACGTTTTTATCACACTTGTCTCTTGTATAATGTCTTTGAATTGATACACATTTCTTACATCGATGTTCAACAGATTTTGTATGCAGTGAATAGAGTCCTTACGCTTTGTGTGGTCGACGATACCGTTCGCATAACGTAGTATTTCTTTTTCGAGTCTTTTAGTATCATTTATTTAAATGTTATCTTAGTAGCAATCTGTACTGAAACCACTCGGTTGTATATCAGAAAAATAATGCGCTAAAATTAAAATGGCTTAAATTAAGTCCAAACAGTCTAATGAGGAAACAGAGTTAATGAAATGATACTGTTAAATGTGTTATTTGGTTATCTACTGATTGAACTTAAACTCATTCATTTCTTATACAATCTACGTAATTTGAATGAACATTATTTATTACATTACGCCAAAGAACTTTTATTACTTTCCGATATTAAGAAACGACTATCCATCAGACTAGCAATATCGCGCATAAAGTTTCATATCTTACCTATAAAAACAATTCACGGTATTCCATGAAGCAAGTTATTTTGCCCACATATCACGTTCCTTATTCATGCGATAGACGGTTCTCTTGTGGCTTCTTTATTTATTCATATTCAGCGCCTGAACGTCTACGTGGATTAGGGCTTCTTGGACTGGTAGCGATGCTATTGCGATGCTCTGGACTACTGCTCTTATGAGTATTCACAGATGGTTTTGGAGTCATTTGTCTATGTAAAGCTCAGGATATTAGATTTAGATTGTAAGAAAAGATTCATTGTTAAGGTTTGAGAGATAAATACTAGGATGAAGAGGTACCGAAAATTGCAACAACAAAACGTAGCTTTTTTTTAATATACATAATTATTGTATTGTATATGCAGTGTAATCTGGATACAGAATGCTTTAAAAAAAACTAAATAGACCGACCTTTACATCTACCTTAACTATGACATTGATTGGAAAACCCTTGTACTAAAAGTGTTTAAGTACGTCTTGTTTAAAGTATAAGAATATATAGTTTTTGGTATTATCGATATCTCTGTGCCATGGTCTTTACAAGAGAGGAGATTGCATTAAAAATTCATTACTTCGTATCCTGCCTTTGTTTTGTTGCCGATGTTTCTGCTTATTGTTAACTATTGTTGCTACGCTGAGGCGGTTCAAATAAGACACTGCTAGTCTCATCAATTTGTCAATATACTCTTATTTTATCTATTCCAATGGTTTTATGTCGTTTAAGCAAGGAATTAGATTCCAGCTGGATGTAGATGATCTGTCTTACCTGTCTTAAATTAGATAATAAAAACCTCATTGCTGGTTAATCTTGACAGATACTCAAAGTTAACCAATGCATATGGATTTGGATGGGACTTATAATATTCTACCCCATCACCATTCCACCTGATAATGTCATTAAGAAGTCGGTCTTGATTACTAAGTCTTTCGATCTTTATAGTTCAATACTCTTAGACTTCGAGCTTTCTTGATAATGAAAAAAAACCGGTAGCTTATAGTTGAACCCTAATAAGTTGTAGTCAATTATTGGGTCCACTAGTCACATAAGGTAAGACCACTTTCGTAGTGAAATAAAGTTGAAATTCCATTAACTTTATCATATTTCATCGCGGCCTTTAAAAGCTTTCATCGAGATTACTTGGTGAAATATTTAGATACCTACTATTGGATGTGAGAAAAAATGAATCTTCTAGAGAAAGTGAGAGTTTGAGCAAATATCCATTAAATTGAAGTAGCATACCGACGCTAATGCTTTATTTAAAATTTCGCAGTTACAAGATGGTGCCACTCCTTGATTTATTATACGCGAATCACCTGTTATTGGATAACCATTTTGTTTTACAGAGAGACATCAAATATTGCTATCATTCAGGAATGCTGCAATTTTGTCTGCTTTATACTACTTTGAAGCAAATGGAAAAGTTCAATGCTGTATAATTAATATAAATAACGGTACCACCTCAAATGAAAATTCTGCGACATCACGCTGACTCGCTGATAGCCAAAAAAGTACCCTGGGACGCACATTATTTTACTGGCTCTTAAATTCCGAAACACGAACAAATATTTCTTACGGTTGATTTTAAAAGGATGGGAGTTAGCCAACAAGCTAATCAATGTACTACACTATCTGTACTGACATCTTATATTGGGTAGCATGACGTTTGACGAATTTTAAGAATTGAGAGTATTTTGGCGTTTGACTTGCCTGCTATTCAGAAAGGTTCACTAACAGGGAAGGTTGTTTTGGATCCAAATATTGATGAAACTTCCTCCCACACCACAATGATAAGCCACCAGAAAATAAAAAGCATGTTATTACGACTACGACCTTAAGTATGGAATGTTTTGGCGCTGGCAAAGAACGCCAGACGTAACAAAAAAATTAAAAAGTTCGGTGTAGAACGATACGCAACCAGTATATAAAAGGTTCAAAATTCACGGAATGAGCTTTTAATAATTGAAGACTAAGTTTAGACCATGGATCTTTTCATAAACAAATATTGAAAACAGAATTAATTTTTAATCCTCTGTCAATTTGATAGGGTTCAAATTCGTACGTAAATACTTCACGCCCTTTGCCGATGTTGTTCAAACCGGCTCGAAGGACCAAATTCTTGTATTTACATTAATTTGAACTCTTTGCCCTAAACATTGGAACTCAATTTACACTCATTTTGAGTGTTTGACGTAATAGAGACGTGTTTTATTCAAAAGAACTAAAAAAAGAATCTACTTATTCAAAGTTGTTTTTGCCCAAATTTTTGCAATCGCCATAAACCTTGCTGGACGGTAATACGGTGTATTATTGCATATTACATCTTTGTTAGCAATGAAACAAATATTTTCCTATCCCCGACTTTCATTTTATTCAGAATTTGCAGTAGCAGTGCATCGTATGACGTTGTACTAAGAATGATTTTTGCATGGTTCCTGGTAAAGTAAGTACTGAATGTTTTGTTCGCTATAAGGGCTTAATTTGAAGTTGGTTGGCTAAACGCCAGTTTTGCGTTAGTCACGGACGGGAATACGTAGCTTAATGTACTCGGTACTTTGTCATTACAGATTATGTACAGCATTGATAGAATATTTCGATTAATACTAGCCCCTGTGAGACGTTAGTGAGGTCAGCAAACTGTTACTCGATATAAAGAAAAATCTTTAAATGGTATGTAAGAAAAATGTTCAAATGAAGTTCATAGTTAATAAATGGTCTAGGAGTTTTTCTTTGAGAATAGACTCCCACATTTTGTAAATTAAATGAAAGGTGATATTAACAGGATACCAAATGGAAACGATCAGAATATTACAGCGCTAATTATAATGGTTTAAGTGGAATTAAACATTCATTTCACAAGTCTAGACCGTGGATTATGAACATGCGAATGAGGAAAACCCGTGGGAGCAAATTCATGATACCAGCTCGGTTTTGTAAGAGGAAAATTTAAAAATAAATGAGATAGTTTTAGGTAGTTTTGTGAGTGGTATTCCCTGGAGGAGGTTTCTGGCTTCACTGGCTGATAAATGAAAATTGGAAAAAGTTCAGAGCGGGCTTGAATACTTTATGCTTTTCTAAGATGTCTGACGTTCAACGTTTTAAAACTTAGGAGATACTTTTATATTCTACGTTTATGATACGTCTGTTTCTATACTTTCTACATTCCGTCTTTTTCTGAATTATAAATATCGAATAACATGGGATTCATGGCAAGTAAATAAGCTAATATTCTAAGTAAAACATACTAAAGTCATGTTTACATAGATATCGTAGTTATTAAATTAGACTCGTTTGATATTGCAATAGGAATTTAATAGGTGGTACTAATTAAAGTACCAACATTACGAAATTAAGACATACACCGGGCACAACAAGTTACGTAGATCACCGATAAGGCATCAAATGTCACAGAGCTGAATAGGCTGCATTTGCTTCAGTTGTAATGTGAAAGGTGTGGCTAGGTTAGTTATTTGGTTGTTTGAAATATGATGTATGATGCCTTTCTCTTATTAGCTCAACTAAAGGGGGTCCAAATATCAAAAAGTTTTAGTTATGCTGAAGGGAGACGAAGAAGAAAACAGAAGTCCAAATTATCAGTCTGACTTTTACGTAAAAACGTTAATGGGTCAGTCCACTTCTTTGACAAATAGCATAAAAGATCTTACTCATCCTTAGTTACTTTGTGGAATAGAAAAGAACCATGAACCAATTAAGAAGAACTTACAATAAAGGGTATTAACTCTAAATACGATCGCCCATTCAGCTGGCAGCAGGCCGTTGGACCGTGACCTCAAATAATTGTCTCGCATGAAATTGTCCGTGACCGGCCATTGCCGATTATGCACAGAGATTTATTTATAAGCTAATCGACCTAGGAGAAAGAGGCGGAGACGCCTTCTAGAAAGGTCTGCAGTGTTTGAGTTGTTGACTGAACTATGTACTGTAATAGCACCGTCATACATTCTTAATTCATCATTTACACTTTTAGTCCTTCAGAAATGCGTGAGAATAGATTACAATTCAAATGTTGTATGAACAATTAGCGTTAAATAACTGCAGACGCTAACACTAATGTTAGCGTTAGAAGTAACTGCAGACGTATGTGGTATGTGTTATGTGGATTTTGAACTTAACTGTTACTTTTGTCATTAAGGCTACAGTGCCATGGCGTGGATTATACTAAAATACATCAGTACTAGGGGCCTGCAGATACCTACACCCGCTGGGGATTAACATGATCTAACAGAGCTGACATCGACAATAATTCACAGATTTCCATTAATCCTTTAATCAAATTGGATTTATACTCCAAATTGGGGTTTTACAATATTTACCGATTCTCAGACTTCATCCTATCCTCTCATCAGAAATTAATTGAAATCGCCAGACCGTGTTCAATTCGAGTGCAAACGCTGAGAGGTCAGGGCCGCACCTCTAGATGGAGTGTTTGTATTGTACAGGAAATGCGATGAGATGCTATTTACTATTGCATGCATTGCAGCTATAGAATGCCGTGACTGTTGCAATACATACTAATGGTGTGATGTTAACGACGTGATACGATGATTGAGATGGTCCTTCAAATGTTTTGCTCGTAGAAGAGTTCATGTGAAGCGTACTGGAATGGGATGTCATATTATGAAATGACGGTGATACAAATGATAGTGTACTGGCTAAGATATGTAATTTGAAAATGCTTAAGATGAAGACACAGACTACGACGCTACGATCCGGCGAACACATCTTATCCACATATATGAATAAGCGCCTAAGTGCGGGCAATTCATCTCGTCATTTGACTATTTTTTACGGCAATGCCAATGTCCGATACAAGTATGTACTAGTACAGACGTAAGAGCGACATATAGCTCATAAAACAAACATTGTAGACTGTATAATAGTTTTTTATTGAGAAGGAAAATAAATGATCAATTTCCATGACAGAAATTCTTTATTGTGTCTTAGCAGGCCAACCCTACTGGCAGCTATGAATGAATATGAGTTATTCGTTCCGACAGAACAAATGCTCATAACGTCCATCATTAAACAGATAGATAGCTGGTTAATTGGAGCATGCAACGGTTGACAGTTTCCGTCGCGTCTCGCGTTGACGACGGTTGATTAGACGCTGGAGTACTGTTACTATTGTTAGCCTCGAAACACGCTAACGTGTCAAATGGCACGCGTTTTAACTACTCATTGTTTAAGTAGTAATAACTTGAGTAATGTCAAATCTTGTTATTGGCACTTAGAAAATTAGTTGAGTGTATGTATAATTTATGTTAAGGCTTCGTGCTTTATTGTCCATTGTCAAATATGTACCCTCAAAATGTTGTAAGAATTGGAAAGCGAACTAAAAAGTCTAAATCTTATCTAGCTTCCGGCTTTAAACAACTGTCTCGCTGTCTTCTAAGTTTGCAGTTTTCCGAGCATATTGCTAAGGTAATTACGACCATTAGAGTAGTCAATACAGCCGGTGCACCTCGAATGCGGCCAGTATTGAATGGTATCTTGGACACGCGCGAGCAGACGCGTTCAATGCTGATCGTCTTGTGGTCTTGGACTATTTGCGTGCAGTTGACAACACCCTGCCCTGAGCGTGTAGATAATACGTGCTGTAAGGTATTAAAGAACCGAAACGTGTGTAAGACGTAGTCAATATTGTTACTAGTATTGTCTTTATGTGAAGTCCACCTGGGTAGCGACCATCCTCTTCCTAGAGTCAGTCACCAAATGACTCGTTGTGTTCCGGCTGCGGGCTTAAGTGCCAATGACTAGAGGTGACCATCTGTTCTCAGGGTGTGAGGCCCAAGTTAGCTCAAGTTTAATGTGACATTCTCTTTTGCACCCTACTGAACATGATAAGGCAACCAGGTCTATTGATGGAGATCGTTGAGCTTTGTTATATTATCATGGGACTTTCAGCCTGCTTCTGGTTTGGGGCTTGTTACCCGTCTGTTTGGCTTAGGGCTTTTTGCTAACCTAAGGACTTTTTTCTTACCTGATGGCTTATAGCGTTTTTCACCTACCTGGCTGCTCGAACTGTAGTACCAAAACAGCTTAATGTATTCATAAATGCGTCTATCTCTAGTCGACAAAGAAACAACCAAATACAATTTAATGTTTTTACGTCAATTCGTAATACTCCTCAACAGTGTCATTGTGTCAATCTTTGTTTTAGTCACGTTCTTGTCAATAGATGCGTCAGTTGAGGCGATAAAGTTTAGTATCCGTAACTAAAGGTTGTTCATTCAGCAAATGCAAGCATTTTATAACTTATATCTAAGACTGCTGTTGTTTTATTGACTTTCTTCTGTAAGGTATAAATAGGTGAAATGTAATGTAACCTAATAACATTATTTTGATTCCACCGTGAAGTTGAAAATGAACAATAGAAAGCATCTCTTGATTTGGTCGTGGCTGCAATTTTGGTAAAGAAAAGTCGAGTAACTCTACTACAAGTCTTATAACGTGAATACTAAGCGATAACTCTGCGCAAGTATGTTCAATATCGTAAATTGAATATCTATTGAAAATCACAGTCAATACCTATCAAACTGCTATTTAAAAAAAGAAGTAAAAAATAAAACTACAATGCACGATAAGCCTGACTGCAAATAAATTAATTCCGATCCATATGGCATTTAATAAGTAATTTTTCCTTACTCTGGTATAATATCTATAGCTAATCGATTTCTAACCGCTCACATTTTTGAAGCAAACATGTAAAATTCAATAAAGTTTAATACCTGTTCGGTATTAAACACAGGTTTTAAATATAGACCTTGATCTTCGTTATTGTAAATTTATGGCTTTTATGAGCGGAACCTGTATCATTTGCGTTACGATGCTGTTTTTGTCAATTAACATAATAATATTGTTGTCTCCCTCGCAGGTATGACGGCGCGACGGCGACAGACTAAACAGAACGTGCGAGTGAAACCGAACCGAGCGACATAGCAAGTTCAGCCGCCGCTGAGAAAACATGTGAAATTAACTGTGATCCTGTCATTTTAACGCAAAATATTCCGAAAATCTGTGTTCCGTAGTGATTAGTGACAAATATAAACGATCTAAGTGCGTCCTTTGTGTCAATAATATCGCATTCCGTTCGTAACGTGCTCAAATTTGTTTACGTGCATAATTGTGCTCAAAACATAAATAAAAACACAGTTCCTCGCAATGGCTAGTGACTCAATCTACTGTATAATACGTCCAAAAAGTGAATTGATCCGTGTTTTTGTAAGTTAAAATAAGTTTACCGTGTTCGCGTAATAAACGGATGTTATTGTTGGCAATGGGAAATTGATTTGTTCGCGTGCCGTGTACAGCGCCATCTTTTGTCGAGTAGCGGAGATGTGTAGTAGGTGACGTGATGGAGGCCGGGTTTATACCGGTCGTGCCGGCCGGCAGCGCGGGCGGAAATGTTCCGCCGCCCGCCGTCGTGGCGCCACCGGCGAACGTTATTCGAGCGCCCGGACTCAAACGCGGGAAAATGGAGGAAGCCATCTCAGATCGGGTAAGTTTTCAAAAAAATCTAAATAAATAAGCTAGTTTACTAAAATATTCTTGATTACGAGGGCTTAAAATTAATTACAGTGTCTGTTATACTTATTTTTATGTTTTATTTGTGATTGACATAAAAATACTGTAAATGAGGGCAATGCTTCCGTCATTTATTTAGATAAATTCAAAGTGCATTTGCGATACAAATGTATGTATAGGGGTTAAGGTCATGACGTTTTATTGTCTTATTCGTGTATTAATTACTTAGCATAATCTTTAGTAAATATTTGGCCAGGTAAGTCGTTAAAACCTTTTTGAAATCAGCGCAGAAATGACTATAAACCAGGCATACTTTTGATTTGCTACCAACACACATATCGGTAAAAGCCTTCAATACCTCCAACTTGAAATACTTCCTTATAGAGTAATTATTTCCATTTCGGAGAATACTTCCTCGACAGGTATCGAGATTCTAGACCTGATTGAGGTTATTTACGGCGACGTTCCTCTTGCACCACTGGACTTATCCTCATTATCAAGTTGGTCAAGCGTAGGTTGTGGGGTTACAAACACAATTTAGAACCTAACGGACACCTTTCAGACTTCCGAGTAAGCACGTTCCATTTTAAATGTTGTTTATCTCAGACCAAAAAAATAATAATTGCATGTTAAGCTCGCGATAATTATGAAGAGATTGTTCTAGAAGAGTAAGTATCCTACGTAGATATTGTATCAAAATTTTCACACGTTAGTTAAAAGGCTTTTTGGCTCTAATCAAAAGCCGGCCTTAAACACAAGAGAACTTGAAGTCTGAGTATCGTCGAGGGCTGTCTGGAAGATCTTCGCTTTAGTCACCGAGGGCCATTTAGAATGTTCCAGAAACAAATGGAATTTTGTATTCTCTTTTTATTACTTTTTTGACTTCTAAACCTTCTTTTAGGTTCTCAGATGTTGAATGAAACTAATCTTTCCACTTATTAATTTTAGGTTATTTATCGATTTAATTCCAAGTTATTGGATTCTACTATGGTCGCGATGGTAGTTAGAGACCCCACGTGTAATTTTAATTTACACGCGCTAACAAAGCAACAGAGAACACAAATCTTTTCATTCACCTGTCGAGTTGAAACTTGAAACTAAGCAACCGGTTTCTAGTTATCAAAATGTCCGCAGCACCAATGTCTGCTAATTGGTTGATAGCGCGGCGTAACCTTGACCTTGAGGGCGTTCGTGTGTGATCAACTGATCAATGAGAAATTCAAACGCACGGAAGTGGGTTGTTTAATTATTTTACCGTCTACCTCATTGTGATCGATATTGACGACTTCCCAATTGGAGGACATTGTTCCGTGAAAGTTCTGGAAGGAAAACGTATTAGGTAAGGAGCCTGTCAAGTCTCAAGTATCATCAATCAGTAGATCTTGACTGTGATCATAGTCTCTCTCTAGTAGTATCTACACTCAAATATAAGTCTGTAGAAAAGGAACTGAATTTGTGTACGTAATTTTATTCTGAGGAAACATCAGTATGAATGAAGGAAGACCTAGTACCATTCCTCTGACTCCTGACTAACGAAACACATAAATGATACCTATACCTATGTAAAAGTCGATGTATTTCCAAGAAACTTGCCAAAACTATGTAACTCACAAGAATTTCAAGCTTCAAGGTTTCAATTTTCATTTAACGAAGAAGTCTGAATAAATTCCTCCGCCTATTATATGAAATCGCTGGCAAGCTGCTGAAAACTGTTGAAGATACCAACTTTGTTTCTGAAATTTAATGGGGACGTTGTATAAATTGTTTTGTTTTGCGTAAAAAGTTGCCAAAGAAGCTATTAGAACGCTGTATTTTATTTATAAAATGATTGATCTTACATGTTTCCTGGTGGACCTGCTTACAGCAGCACTTGGTTCTTGCATCTGTAACTTATCTCATAATTAAAAGATTACTGCATTTAATTTTGGTGTGCCTGAAAATTTAACAGTAAATCTAACTACGTACAACGGGGATTAATTTATTCGGATTACTACATTACCAGATACTATGAACATCATGAGACTGCCTATTAGACTGAAAAAGAAAATACCATACCTGGAAGCCACTTGAAACTCGTAGTTCTAAGAAAAGATATCACACTGTGAGCCAACGATTGATGAATCGATTCTTAACATTAGACTTCGTAACAGCACAAGTTATTTAGGTAAACGAAGCTATAAAATTTTAAGATAATGATCATCTGCCTAATTAATAGATAGTTATCGCATGTGCGCACTTAGTGCAGCTGTTCTTAAAGTTTTATTTTTGTGTAATAGGAAATGTTTGTCACAAAGACAAGGTTGGTAAAGAGACGATCGAGATTTTTATCTGTTGTTCGGCACATTACTGGAATAGCGACTTGATTGCGTGACAAGGTTTATAGTATGTGTGTAGTAGTTACATAAATAAATTACTTATCCAGTCCACGTTTTATTACACCTTCGAAGCTTCTAGTGTTCACACTATTTTGAGGCGTTTATGCTTGTTGCAGGCTATTGTAAACTGAAATATTAAGGTTTGGTCAAGACTAGAAATGTTTTAGTTTTATTTGAGTGAAATAAATTAATTGAAAATTTATTCGTGTTTACAATTTTTCGATTAGGTATTCTGGATTTTTTTAAATTGTGACTTCCGCCCCAGCATTAAAACGCAGCAGGGAAAAACAAACGTTTTACTAGTTTAAAGTTACAATAAAATAAAAAAATAGGTCGTGAGGTTACCAAACTCTGTAGGACTACACCGAGGGATTATAAGAGCGAAAAACCTACTTTAAAATATTTCAAATTTCAAAATAATTATGAACTTTCCAACATGAATAATGAAGGACCAATCCTCTTCAACGTTGAAGTATGTATGCGGGTATTATTTGGTATTTTTTAAAGAGATCTCGAGTAAAAATGTAGAAGGACTATAAATCTTTCGCTAAATGTTGATGCGACATGTTGGCGCTCCACATCCGATATTAAATTGTGTATCGCGACAAAGAAATGTGCAAACTAGCTCACCAAAAGTTATTACCGAATAACTTAGGGACATTTATTGCGCAGTCACCTTCCATTTACAGCATATATTCATGAGTGAGTGTCAAGGCTCAAGGCCTATGTTTAACCTGATTTTCTTTTGAACAACTTTGAGCACCGCAATCAGCGCTCGACGTCACATATTTGATGTCACTGGGTCTTCTAAGTGTCATTTCAGATGTGCGACAGCCACACGACAACATAGAACAAGCAATGATTATGAGTCAATGGTGTAGCTGTGACTTTTTGTCGCTGTGTTGTCGCAACTACAAAAACATGTGTATTGTTATACTGTAGGTTGCGTAAAACAGCGACAGTGTCTGTCTTTTGCCGATGCATTGTCGCCAGTATCGCCGACTATGCGATTAAATATTTCATACAAATATTAACAACCGTCAACATCGTCGTTGTTGTTTGTCGATATTTTGTCGCACCGCTGTCGCACATGTCAATACATCCTAATTATCCAACTCTCCAAATGGAAAACTAATTGCGTTACCAATTACCAGTTACTAAATGAGTTGCCGGACATCTACTTGCTTTGACGATTTCAAGCGTTTTGAGAACGTGGTTAATGATGGTATCATCTCGTTACTTGAATAGATTAAGGTCGATGTTTGTTAAGTAGTTAAAATGCAGAAAGTGGGACCTCGTGTTAATTAACCAGATTTACCTAGTTTTTAATGGAAGAGGCTATGGACGCTTTAATGCTGGAATGCCAGATCTTTCTATAGGAAGGTCGCTGAGCTATGTACCGCGATATAGCCAAGTACCACCAGATGTGGACTTATTAGATGTTCTAAGAGAGTTAAGCCTAAACACCCACGCTCTGCAGTGGGCTACTAATAGCCTCTATTGAAGTTCTATTGACCATAACGTGTTTCCAATAGTAGATTAGGCAATGGTACTGTACTATCATAGTAGTACTATGATAAGATATTCTTTCTCGAATGAGTGTATGGTTTGTGATATTATTGTTGGAAAATGTATCTTCCTATCTATTCTTGAGAGTTTCTTACTGCCAAACCTCCATTTGGCCACCAGGAATATGACCTTAAACCACATTGGTGTTATTATTATTTCTCAATCCATTAGAGATGAATTTGATGTTCGCAATGACCTTGTAGTTCCGAGTATAAATAAGGATCGAGGAGTGAAGTCAACATTCGTAATTTCGCAAGTGTTACGTAATGTTTGCCTCAACATTGAGTTCATTCAGATCAGACGTTTAATCCGTTGGTTTATTGATGAGGCTTATTGTGTTTATCACGTAGTTACGATGGATGAAATAATAATTCGTTAGGAAAATTAGTAAATTGTACTGCGATAAGCCGAATGTATGGCTGGGTTTTTAAATTTAAATGGACAGTCAAAAAGACTTTAACACTGAAATAAAACACTATTCCACAATCGATTTTTTCGTGTGTTGTCATTTAGACATCTAAAGACTGTTAGCACTATTTTTTTTTCGGAAACTTGTTAAATAATCTCAACATTATTTCTCTAAAAATCATAATTAGTAATGTTACCTAAACATATCAATAAATAATGGTACGACAATGACAGTGGGCCTGACAGGTACTCACAACCAGAAATGGTACAGTACCATATTGTGCGCGTGGATCCATATAGGTGTTAAAATGTAAAAACAAGAAGTCATAAACGGGAGGAGGTCGTGTGGTCGACATCCGTCGATTTGAATAACACATTACCGGCATTACCCTCCTCTTGGCGATTGTGTCGCACTGCAAGCGGTCAACGATAAGTGAGATGTAGACATGACTACTGCAGTATTGACAATATACAAAATTTTGTTGCTCTTTTTAAAGTTTGATAACCTACAGTTTTTCCAGTCCCATTTCCGATTATTTCCCAAGGTGATTTTTATTTGATGGCAAATGGCACCTAGTTAAGTGGGAAAGGAGTTAGCTAGCTCGGTCCGATCTAGGTATCTCTGCAACTTGCACTTACTTAAAACGGGTTGCACAATGAACAGAACAGACTGATTCCTTTGGTCTAAATCAGCCTCTGAATTGGAATCTGGGATGGTTCGCCTCACACGGCATTTCACGCTTATCTTATATTACACATACTGCGTATACAGCGAATAATTATCTCGTCAACTGTCCATCGCTGGAACGAGTGCCCTAATCGCTCACTCCCACCTAGCTCAGCGGTTAAATGATCAGTTACGGTCTGAACGCCACGCGCGGCTAACGTGTCGCCAGCTGATGGAAATTTGCTCACAAACGTGAGTTAGTTAATTCACAAGTTACGCCGCTGGGACGTCGAGACGCGAGATACGATTTACGACACAAAGTGGAATTAGAAATCGCGTTACATGCACAGTATCGGGTGTAAGTGTCAGTTTGGCAGACGAGTGTAGTGCAGTGGCTGTTCTCTTGTGCAGTGCGAGGTGTCATGGTATGGCGGTGTCTTTGCTCTTAAGGTTTGGAGGTTGCCACGGATTTGTTTTACGTGTCTTTCCGCAGTTTCTGCGACCTGTTTTTGACATAAGGTTATTGATACGGGCCCGTCTCTGAATGAAACTAATAAGATTTGTTTGTTGTTTTTACTAGCTACATAAAAATTTGGTCTAAGCTTTTGCTTTAACGGAAATTTCTAGGAATGTTTTATTGATTCAGAGCAACATGCGTGAAAAAATTCTTTAGGATGTTATGGTATCGAATTTTCTTTCATCGCCAATTTTTCAATGCCAAGAGAAACGTGAAGAGACAATCATCATACCTATCTTATTATTTATTTAATAATGAATAACTACCAATTATTCTGATTTTAAGTGGGGACCAAAAAGCCCGTCACTCAGATGAACTTTGTCTGTTATTATGAACATCACACGCGGCCTTTTTATGTTCGAACATTTACATAATAATTGGTAGGTATATGTAACTACTGATAATGTATTGCAGTATGATAATAATTACTGTAAGATGTTTGTATAATTATATTTTATCAGTATGTAGGTAGATAGATATAAACATCACGTCACTGCCGCAAAAACAGTAACAAGAAAAACGGATTAAGTTTTATGTTGCTATGTAAATTGATATCTTAAGGACCAAAATACTTTGGCGATGATATATTTGTACGAGTCATGCAGCATACGTTGTAATTCACCGTGAAGCATGCTTCAAGCAATAATGTAGTATTCTGTGTTTGATGGACGGGTGATTGGGCCTCATTTCAACTCAACATACAAGAGTTTCAATACATTACATCCCAAAAATATATGTACGTTTATGTATAATAATGTATACGTTATAATCATAGATAGTCTCAAGCACCCAAGGTGATATTAAACCAAATATCACATCCAAAAATAAAATATTGTAACAACTTAAAAGTTTTAAATATTCAGGAGAAAACAAAAATAGTATATTTATTCTTTAACAAGTGCAAATGTAGCTTTCGTATGGTAATGCTCAGCTTGTTAAATATCTGAGTGCAGCTAGTATATTAATATAGTATCGTCAAGAAATAATTCATTTACGTAACCTAACTATAAAAGAGCATACAATATTCCTTATTTAATTTATACTTTTGACATAATACCGTCGCTCACCTTATTTCATACTCGGTTTATGGCTACGATAATAAAAGGCAGTGTCGCAATTGAATTTAATTTAAATATTACCTAATGCCTAATGGGTCTCGCGGCCTTTGGCGCGCCTAAAGTGAAGCCTACTACCTACCACCGGTACAAATATGTTCTGTGCCCACATCGCTCATCTGTTAATTACACTGAGCGAATGTAGATGGAATCGTTGTCTCAACTTGATGATTGTTTGGTAGTGTGAGTACTTTTGCCTAAAAATTAAGATGCACTTCGGTTTTCGTGGAACATAGCAGTGACAGCCAGCAATAGTCTGAGTATGAGGTTTAATTTATTCTCCGAATGAAGGATTGAATCATTGTCATTTATGTTGGCCTTGTATAAAAAGTCCTGTTTGATGCATAACTTAATTGTTGTCCTCCAGAATTTTAAACCAAAATGCTATACTCTACTCCTTTATTACAACTGCTACTAGACTAGACTAACATTTTATAAAATTGCTACAGCCATAAGCTCAAGGCTACACCTCATACCTTGCACAAAGTTGGGCCGTATCAGATTCAAGCAATTTTCCGTGTAAAATACAAATATGGAAAACAATGTTTGTTCGGGCGATAAGAGCGAATCTAGTAATGTTCTGATTATACTACGCATGAGAGTCAACAATATGGGTGCTTGATAACGTGAGACAATGTTTACTGTGGCACTGTTGCTAAAGATGTATTGTAGAAACCAGAAAGAGGCCACGGAGAAAGGTGGGTGGTCATCTAGCTGGCTGAACCTGTGTGTTTATACTTCCTATTCACTGCAAGTATAGCAACCCCTTTTCTGTATTCTATTAGTACCGAGTACAAACATAAATGTAGGTACTAATTCGTCTTATGGATGGTCCCCATATCCTATCTGTCCTTCTAATTCTCAGTAAATTAATTAGTAAAACTAACCTAATCACTTGCTTGATAATCGTGTTGAATATCAGTTGCACCATATATAAGTCTATATTATTTACCAGCACTTGGCTTGAATACATACCACCTTCCGTATCTTATTTAAATAAAATTATGCACTGAATGACATGACTGATTGCTTGACTAACTGACTGGCTTAATTGAGTGACGAGTTACAACTCGTGGCTCACAGACTTCTCGTTACTAGACTAGACGTTTCCAGGTCTTTACTGAGGGTTCCTTTGATAGCTATTTGAGACAGTTATCGGGAAACTATATTGAATTTTTTAATCAGATTCTCTAGTAAATGACCCAACATATAAATATGTGTTCATTTTATATCTCTTGAAGCTTTGACCAAAATAGCGAAATCTGTAGAAGCATGTCCCCAGTTGACACTTACGCAGGTTCCATCATCCAGATATAGAAAGCTAAACCAAATGACCTTTGAAAATACGTGACCCTTTTCACTGGATGCATTTCCACGAATAACATGCTATACAGTTGACATGCAAAAGATTTTTTGTATTTTTTACTACCTCGGAAGAGGAGACGAGCATTGCTATTGAACGAACACCTTTTTAAATGGAAGAATCCAAACATCAACACAACGCAGAATTATTTCTTCAGCTAAACTATATTCTTCTAGATTTTAGTATTGTTCATATTTTCTGAGCACGAGTTGGTTTTGCCAATGAGTAGACAATGCAAAAGTGATAAAGCGATGTGTTGTTGTAAGTACTATTAGCTTCAGATGCTTTCTTTCATACATCGGTGCGGTCCAATTTAGTTGAATTGAATGGCTTGGTCCGCTGAATTAATCTCAATTAGATCGACTTCCCCTTAACTGAATGGACTGTTTAACTATTGTTCCTAGAAATATAGGAATGTATTGTTGTATTACGTACGTACTTGACAGAACCTGCAGGGTATTTACTGACGTCGTGTGTAAGATAAGAAAAACATAGGTACGTAAAACAGATGGGATGTAACAGAATTTCATTTCGGGTGAATCTGAAATCTCATTTGATTTGATTATTCAACGTCTCCTGGATTCGGCATTATTGTGTACGCCCCAAAGTTATTGATTGTAAAGGAGGAACCAACAGCCTGTAATCGGTTACAAAGGGAATTTGTGGTAGAACTTCCACGCCTTGTGCATGTGCTGTTACATCTTCTCTACTCTGTAGTAAGTTATTGCGCAGAGATACAGAATCCGGAACCCTTCACCAACAGTAGCGCTATCAAGCCGGCTACAGTTAGTGGCTATAAATACAAAGCCTCGGCGGCAATCCGTCCGCACTTCCCGTACAGCGCAGTAAACAAAGTGGCCAACGCTGTATATGGCAGTCGCTGCACTTGCGGTGCATTCCGACTGCAAACATGGCTCGCATCTCATTACATAGCGCGACTAGCTCGATAGGAAGTTATTCTAACGCCGCTCCTAATACAGTTTTGTTTGTTTGTTCTCTGACACTGCATTTTCTAGTGATCACTATAGGTAAGGTAAACGGGTCTTTGTGTGTAATAAATAAGTAAGTTTTGCAATGTAAGCAAACTTTTATGCCAAGACTTAGAAAGACAAACTGCTTATATCGCTATACGCTGATCCCTGACGCTAGAAGAATCCTCTCCTCCGTTTCTCACCTCACTTCATATTAAATCTTACTGTGGCGTCGCAGTTACTTTTAAGTGAACTAATTTTGATTAGCTTTTTATTTAAATGTTCATAGAACATTTAAGCCGCAGTCAGCAGGTTGCTCTTTCGAAAAAAGTAAATGTTATTTTGACCATTCTTGTTGCGTGTCTATTTATTCAGTAGGTTGCAAGTTATTTCAAAAACTTTCATCGCGATTGCTCGAAACTCAAAGTCAAAGCCAACCTCGAACAAACGACCGAAAGAGCTTTCAAAGCTCAATTTAAAGCGTTAAAGGGAAATGGAAGCGACCGAGAAAATGCGCCAAGTGGTGCTCCAGCTTTGTGACCGAAGAATGCTTTTATTTATAATGCACAAGAAGTTTGAATCTCTTAGTCTTCACAATTGTGTCACAGTACAACATGTTGAGTGGTAATTAATGTAATTTTGTCTAGTTTTAGGCTTTGAATTAAAAGTCAAAGTGGTAGGTATAATTGGGTCTTTGGTAATTTAATTTAGTTTTTTCAATGGAATAAACATTTTTCATTTGTAATATTTTAGATCGTTCGATACCCGTTAATCGTGTTTATTAACTTCCTGAAACTTGATGAATAGGTTTGGAACCCTTATTGCGGACCTGTACACAGCAATTCTATTACTAAGCTAATTTCTATAAGAGTTATGTGAGCACAAACCTATCTCTGTAGCTACCTGGCTAAGAACGTCAAAAGTACGTGATTGAAATCCCAACGAAGTTGCCTCTTTACAATATTTACATATTCAATGTAGCGAGAAATGGTAATGGTTCTGTAATGTAACGCAGGTGTTACGTTCCAGAATAATTGTGCAGATGGAAGGGATCTTCGTTTAGATTTAAAATAATATTTTGGTGGAAAATTGATATGCTGGAAGGACCTGGATCACAAGCATTTATCTAAATATTAAAATACCTTTTTCATGTCAATATAATTGGATCAAAATACTTGAGAGCTAGGCCATTGAAAATGATACAGGAGCTGGGGCACAAAAACCATCGATACTAAAGTTTAGTTGCTAATCCATTCACAAAAATGCACTGAAGCTATTATATCAAGAGATTTGTATCTACCTCAACATCGATTACGAAGAAATACCAGTATAGTACTTTAATCTACATGTAACAGCTATAAGGCAAGTAAGCCACTCGTGGTAACCTTACAGATGTTAACAAATTCAAGCAAAATGTTTGCCGTACTAAAATTTATTGGCTAATAAATTTTATGAGTATAGTTTTTGAGAACATTCACTATTAGTGTTACATCACGAAATAAGTGTAAACGAAATATTAACGTACCTTACCTACTATTAAAATTTGAAGACTGTTAAAAACGTAATTTTTAAAAGTACCATTTTAGGCTTTGTTGGAACTATCATCTCATTTGGTGGAATGTGTTTATTGTTAAAAGATGCTTTTCTAAAATTCCGCCCATTGTTATTATTAGTTGGTAATTAGTTTTTTCAATATCAATAAACAACACAGTCCATTTATAATAATGCCTGTACTAAATACAGCAAGTCAAGACACATGAAATATATCTACGATTGGTCACTTGAAGTGCAACTAAATGTCACCGATTGTCCGGTGTTACGATCGGCCGAAGGCCACACATTTAACAATCTATTGAAGTTAACAACAACAAATCGTAAAACAAGAATTTAAGTCATATGTAATTTGGCGAAGAGTGACACAGAATGAGACAAGTGTCATCTCTGAAATTGTCCTAAGAATTTATGCTAATTTTTGGGCCTCTTAGGGAGGATTTCCTTTCAAGAGAAGTAGACCAAAGTTACAGAGTTATCGAACATATCGCATTCATGTTGGAATATTGGGATACAAGGAGGTTCGTCTTATGGCACACACAATACGAACAAAGTTGAGTGTCATCGCTTTGATCCTAAGAAGCTGTAATCACTCGGCGCCTCTTCACAGTAAAACATGACGGTGCTCGATGTCATGTTTGGATATGGGAAGATTGATGAAGTACCTTTGCAATTGACCCCTATAATGAATTTCTCGTGCTAATAGTTTTATTATAGACCGTTCAATAATAGACGTAAAGGTTTGATAAGTAAGATGAAAATTGCCAAAGAATTTTCAGCATAATTATGATATTCGTTTTGCCGAGAGAAATAAACAAAGACTGACCATTGCTGCTACCAGTATATTGTATGCAAAATTATATAATGAGCAGTACTGCCCATTCTACACTTGTAATATTAAAGTCTTACGTACTGCGCGTGGGTCGTGTGTTATTCTCATTAAAGTCAATGTAAAGTTGTTTTATTTTGTAATGTATGTATGTATTGATATAAGCGTGTTTACTATGTTTATCTATATAATTTACAAAAATTGGCTCAAATGTATTTTTAAATTTTAAAATGAATTGTCAATAGTTAGTTGCAGCTGGCTCAGAATCATATATTTAGAACCTTACTTACGGACGAAAGGCAATTTCGTTGTGCGACATAAACTGGACAAAGTCTAACTGCAATTAGTACAATCGTAACAGATTCTGGTCATATAATTAAACATACAATTATCACAGAACGAGTTTAACGTTGTTCGAAGGTGGCCAACCAGGTCGTGTTAATGTTGTAGGTAAAGCAATAAGGTGTCCATTAATAAATTAGCGCGACATCGTTTACTGCGCAGATACGCCATGATGTCATACGGCTGAGGTATTCATAATTGTAGATAACATCCCAACTGAGTTGATGTTAGTAATTTGTGGCGCTAACGATAAGGTCCGATTGTAGTCGTAAACCCGACGCCGTTCGAGCGACCGTGTGCCGTATAAACGAAACCTCCAATTCATAGATCTTTCTGGTCCGTGGCAAGTGTCAATTGGCTTACGTAACAATTGAATAAGATTATGTATGTTCGTATTGTAAAGTAATAATGCCTCTACGGAAAACTTGATGCCAGTGTTTACTTGATATTTCTTTGTGATTTGCAATCAACAGTAGGATACTTAGGGGTCATGATTGTATGGATAAACAAATTAAAATTAAGTCACTGGAACGGCTGTATAAAATTAGCTTCTGAGTATTATTTCTGCTAATAACGATATTGATTCTTTCTTTTTCCCCTTTTTGCATCTGTTACTTAAAATCCGATTGAATGGGCCATATTTGCTAATGAAGTAAGGAGCATGGCCTATCCCAATAAATGTCTTACCCTATTGCAGCGTCCAGGTGGAAATTGAAGAGCCAGGAAATAAGTGCTCAAAGTAGAAATAACGGTGCAAAAATATAAATTTCCCTGCATTAGGTCGTCTCGGATCGCAACGGAGCCGTGTTACAACTGGCCCAAATACCACAACCGCCGAGGATTCCTCCCTAACGGGCGGCGGCTCCGGAATGGTACCGTGACGGTCGCGACGGTCGCACAGCTGGTGGCACGCAACCGAAGACGGCACCGGAGCGACAGACCGAGGAGAATCTCGCCGGCTAAACTGTTGCGCGGTGTGAACGACCTACATGTGGACGCGGATTTGCAATTATTACTACTAATACCTACGTTGATATTATTGCCTTCTGCATGTGAGCGGTCTTCAGCAGAACTTGGTCTGCTCTTAATATTCATTGATTGGAATTTTTACTTGCAGCTTCTACCTGGGTCTGACTTTTCCCTATCCTTTCTGATCAAATCGCACACACATTACCTACATGTGTTTCTAGGATGTTTATCTAGTTTCTTCTGTCTGCATATTTGGTCAAATTGATAGGCCCTAGAACTTGCGAAAACAAATATTTTTAGATGACCATGTTCTGAATTTTTGAGAAGTATGAGCTGCGAATGTTATATTTAGGCTAATACTGAACGTTAAAGCGTATGGATTATTGCGTTCGCAGTCAAACAATTACGGAGGCTGCGTTATCTCATCGTACAAACAGAAGAAGCGCTCGCTACCAACACATGGCTGTTGCAACACATCGTGTACCGACCGTTGGTGTTACGTGTGCGTTTTAATTGTTTCGTTTTTGCATTCAAACGTTTCGACGTTAGGTTTGAGACTGGTTTGTAAACGCTAACTTATGCAGTTCGCTTGATGTATTCACGATCGCTAATATTTTTTGGTTCTCGTGTAATTATGCAGTGCACATTCATAATTGGTGATTATTTTCTAGTTTCCATCAGTCATCCTAAGAAATATGTCTTTGTCTGCATCGGGCTTCCATAGAGCCTGTAATTATATTTGAATCTAGTTTACACAATCGTGTTCGTTCATTCCGTTGCTCATGGAGCACCAAGTGACTGCAATTAATAAGAGACCAGTTTTTATTGCAAAGATTATCTTGTACGCTGTCACCACTCACCATCCATCAAGTCCCCCACGTCGACTGCCCACCGACTGTCAGCAGCTATGCTAATTGCTGAGCCTAACAGTCTATTGCTCACACACAACACTTCACCATTACTTCACAATTTGAATGGTACGAGTTGTACAAGTTGTGTTCACGTGAGGCAATCTGTGCTGTTGCCTAGCATGTGGATTTTGGTAAGAAATGTTAACTATGTCGCAATAGCTTAAATGCTGATAGAGAGGTTTTTCTTGCGGTTTTTGATGCGGTCAATTGGTTTAAAAGTGATACGATAGTTTAGATAGTAATTGAGAATGCTATTACTATTAGTAACAGTATCCATAGATAATGGTGTTAACGAAACGAAACGATTATGTATAATTTTATTTACATGGATGCTTAAATTGTTTTCTATCCATCCATTTAGTTCTAAAACTTCAACAGAAAACGGACGCAAAATTTGAAAATGTATATAATTTAGGAATTTTAAATTTTAGTCAAAAAAGTTTGCCAACCCTATATTCTAACTAGATGAAGAACCCCGCAAATCGAAAGTGTGTTGCAAAAAAAAAAACTAGTAATTACAAAACGAAGATTTGTTGTGACGTAACGTGTAGCGTGTAATTGTGGTGCACGGACACGGTGCATTAGCTTGGATGGGATTAAAAGTGAAAGCAACACATACGCTGGATAACATTAAACTAGGAATTTTATTGAACAAACTATACTTAAGGGTTATTGAAGCGGACCGTTCTATTTCGTTAAAAAAGACATTCTTTACTACGCAAAAATTAACTTATTACGAAAAGTTTTAGTAAAAGTAATAGTAGAACTTACCTCTACAAATCACGGCGTTTTAGCTGATGTAATTATGTGATATTACAACATTTATAATATAAGAGATTACTTAAATATGTTATCGCAAGAGACCGGGTAGCGCACGCCACTCGTGTTCCGGTCGGAGGGTTATGAGAGCCGTCAGCCGGCGCAATTAGCAGTTTGGGGTTAGCGTACCTAGGGCCGTCGCTGACGCAGCATAACCTATCTAATATTTCCAGGGAAACCATGGAGCGATTAGGGTTAGAAGTCTTTAACGGACGCAGTCTTTTTTCTAAACAAATCATCTCATTATAATTTTAATTGCATTTTCTATTAATGTTAATTTTCATTATTTTATCAATGAAATTATGGAAATTTTTAATTAGATAGCGAGTGACCGAAAAAATTTAAAAATAGAAAATTACTTTGCGGAAATTTTGTTTTAAATACCACAGGAAAGTGTTTTGTCTATTCCAGTTGAGAAAGTGATAACCAATACAATAAATAAAGGCAGCAATGAATAACATGATGTCTACGGTTCATATCATCTAAGTACCAAGGTACCTATTAACTGAAGGGTTAACATAAATAACAATAGGAATTATAATACGATTAGTAGTCGCTAATTTCACGCCAGTAAAAAACCACTCAGATTAAGTTACGTTAAAACAATGGCTCGCTCGGAGACAGTATGTCAAGGATATCATAGTAATCATTACTGGTTGATATAATAAGTATGCGTGATATGCTAATGTCATGTTACACACACGATACGGCGTAGGTGTGAGGTAGAGGATAGTTAGTTGCGTAAACGTTGTGCAGTGTGATCGGAAACTGGAGAAAGGACATTGTACCTTTGGAGCGGACATAAAGGTTTATTTTAATGTGCTCCCTAAGTTGCGTAGAAATTATACATTCTAAAATGGCATTAAAGTGTGAAACTTACTGATGAGTGAAATAACTGTTAGCATTCGATTTATCAACTTTTATAAGCTACAAGCAATATTGGACCCATTCGTATTGAGCGTAGATTCTGTTTGGCTATTTAATACCATTCGTTGGTTTGTCGAGTTTTATACAACTTAGTTTTTAGTAGACGTTGGTAGCACTGTTGATTGCTGGAATTATCACGAGGAGTCTAGAGAACTTTGTCCATTAGGTCCAGGTGTTCCTGGTGGTCCGTGCGTTTTGGCAACTAACTCGAATATTACACTCCAGTTTCAAATTTGAACTGAACTAGCACTTTGACACCAGATGGACCCTTCTGTTGTTTCTATTTATTCCCTTTTACGAGGTTTATTTTCGGTCCTACTACGCATATTTTAACCGTTCGTCTTTGCACACAGTGTGCACAGTGTGAGGTTAGATCGAGATGTGAAATACAATTTATTCACATTTATTCCTCTCGGTTAATATCGTTATTTTTTGTACGTACGGCGTGGCATAATGATTTACTATAGAAGGTATAAATCTGCTTAGAAAAGAAATGTGTGTCTTGCTTGGTTTATTGAATAAAAAGATGTAGGTGAGGTTTTACTGGTCAATATAATCTTGGGGCATAAATTACAAACATATCGAAGAAAATCATGATAATAACATTGCATTCGGCATCTGACAATAACGTCTAAGATGATTTACTATCTAAGAAAGAAAGAAAATACGGCTAAATAGCTAAAGTTACGTTAAAACCCTGCAAGTTAAAGTATCGTTTGTTTAGATTTCTTTAGACTTTACAGTCTAGACAATACTGGTATGGCCACAATTGCAATATGGACAACGACATGAGTTGTATAAAAACATTTGCATAATTTTTGTTTTATTTTTAGCGTATGTTGTAAGAGGTATTACTTAGTTTACAGTTCTTTATTTACTTCACATTTTAAAATATTTTAATGTAAATTGCATTATTTTAAACGTACCACCACATTACCATTGGTAATTTCACTGACGTAGTCAAGTTGCTCTTGCATAATAAATTAGCTTACTAAGTAAATATCTACAATGTAATAACTGAGATACAGTTAGATACTGGAATTGTTGGTGTGGAGTTGAGTTGCCAATTCTGTCCTCGAGTTACTTGCTTCGAGAAACTTTGAAGGGTTTTGGCGTGGATTTTGGCCTTGTTTTGACACTTGACAGCGGAACGTTACATCTCGTTCAGCTTTATATAGGACTACTTGCTGGAAGTTGGCCGCCAATCATTTTAAGAGCAAGAATTTTAAGTGGATACTAAAATGTCTATGTTAAATAGAAGGGTTGTTAGAATACTGTTTAGGGGGTAACATAAATTTTCTATTATACTTGTAAAAATATTAATTAAGTACTATTTCCTTTAACATTTCATGATTTTCTTCACACACGGACAAAACAGGCATTTGAATATTATTATCCTTTTTGTGCAAAATTAGTAATCCATACTTACCATCTGGTGTACTTTAAATTCTTCATATTATCCAAAAGTATCAGGAACCCCAAAGTCTTCGATGAAAGTCTTCTAGATAATTCTCTATTAATCCTAATGCTTAAGCGGCTACGCGGCCCCTGCGTGGGCGCCATAACGTCATCGCAAGGTCACTGCATCGTTGTGTCAGTCGACTGCTCCTTCCGTTATTAAGAGCTGTTTACTTATTGAATCACTTATGCTACTTACGACCCTAATATAGTGCCATTACAGTTTATGGTTCTTCACATGAATTGAAGCACTTGAAAATACTGCACTTCTGTAAAGTACCAAATAAACAAAAATTTCTTTTTTAATTCGTAATTTAGTTGTATTTGCATTGTGTATGTTATACGTATGAGTTAATTTTAACGTTTGTATGACGTCGTTGAAGTGCAAAGGCGACGGTGACCGTTTAAGATTATGCGATATTTAAGAAAATGTATAACATTGACTTAAGTAAAAAAATAACGTTGTTTACTTATCTTTATCATCATTTATAAGTTATACCTGGGTGTGGGTTGTGATGACATTCATGGTCATTGCAAATATTTTATACGTATGTATAATAATGCGTTTGATTAAATTCTTAACACCTACAGTGACTGCGATTTATAATTTCCCTCGATTTTGTTCAATAGCTTAGGAAGGATCGTCCTCTCGACGGCAATATAACGATCGTCGTTGATCCCTGAGTTAGGTTTAGTTTTTCTTCTGTTATTTCTGGTAACAAATGAGCAGAGCAATCCACATTATTGTTAGTCATAGCCTCTGTCCTTTCAGCACCGGCAACATAAAGTACAACATAAAGTACTGTCCGACTAATATTTGATCGTTAGGTTGTTTCTTTTTATAACCATTTGACGAACGAGCGGACGAGCGGGGGACCTTGGCTTGGGCTCGGGATGGAATGAGTTCCTAAAGTTAAAATCCCAGTGGAATACAGGAATAATTTCATATATTTTTAGGACGAGACGCGCAGACTGTCTGACGAGCGCCGTCCCACGCGACGCCAACACTTGCGACTGTGTTAAAAGTAATGAGACTTGTAAATGAGTGTCTGGATTTATTTTATGCTCAGGCTGCCGTGACAGTTTATCATCTTATGGAGTAATATTGTTTGCTTGAATTATTACTTAAACATGGCTTATAATCGGTTTAAAATTTATACATATTTTAGTTATATTATATTTTCAAAAAACTTTATTAGTGCTTGGCATTTAAAACTAAGTCACATGTAGGTTGAGTGCTCTTTTCTCTTTGCCTTGCCGTGAGCATTTCATGACCACTTCCGCCCATTTGATTTGAACTTACTACAACATAACACGAACCTTTCTGCTTGAACTTCTTACAGGCTATAATTTAAACCATGCGCACTCTCACAGATTTTCCTTTAACCAGTGTTTTTCGTGTGGGCTGACATCTCAGCTGGAAAACATCATGAAGAACTTTTAAGTTTACTATTTTTCTAAGAAAGCTTTCCGCCCCTTTGGTAAATAAAATTTTAATGAACGAGATTACCTACTATCACTATATCACTACGTAACAACTACTAATGTATATGTGACTTGTTATATTCATCGATAAGATCAAAGAAATCGACAATCAATCAAGTTTAGAAAAGTAGATGAAAGTGAGCGGGGGGTATCGAGTTGCGGTGCGGGAGGGGGGAGTAAGGGCCTCGTGTCAAGTGGTCGCGATCATCTCGAATTACCGCGGTAATTAGAGAGCTCGGGGTGGGGGCATTCTAATTGGTTCCAAGTGGATTGGTCTCTGTGAGGCCGACACTCGCCGGCGAACGTATCGATGAAGTGATCCGATGAGCGGTACCTTAACCTATTTATGATTTACTAATTGGTTGAAGGGATTGTTAATGTCTTTCATGTAGCCGTTCGATGATCAGGCGGCATGAATACTTTGTATTTGTCATGTGAGTTTGATTGAGTAGAATACATTGACATTTGTGTAAAAATTATTGATTGAAGGTATGATTGGTATGCAGGTTGCATCGTTTACGGAAAACTTGATGTCTAAAATGCCCTAGTAGGAATAATAACATTGTCCTATTATAAGGTGAAAGAACATTAAACTTTGATGTTAAAATGCCAATTTTGTGAGCAAATTCAATTACTTACTGAAACTGATAGTTGGTTCTACAATTGAATAGCTTCACTAGGTGAAGGTTTTGTTAGATATAAATACAATTTCAAAAAGCTAAAATAATCGAGCAAAAGCTAGATTTATCGTGACAGGTGGTACCAGGACCCGTCTATTTGCGTCGTGAAGGCTTGTATTGTACGTAAGAGCTGAACACTGAGCTGTGTTGGCCACTCGACTACATCAATTATAACAAAAAGTAATTGAAAGTCTTTAATGTGTAGTGTCCATTAAACGACATCTACTACATATCGGTAGAAAGTTGTGTTGTATTAAAGTGACCCACATGTTTCTTGAGCTTGTGATATATTAGTGCTTATGTATTTGTCGCAGGTGCAGTGAAACTTGACTTTACGTTTAGTGCCTAGATTACCATAATTTTTCATGTTACTTTTAAATTAGTACCTACTGTACAATGTAGGTGTAGTGATGAAATATTAAATTAGAATAGAAGATTTGTTACTTACATCAAAGTGTTTTCGAAAACAAATATTGGACAAATAGCGTTAAAACCTATTTAGCGTCTGAATTGCAACGTAATACACATAAGTCGATTAGCTTAGCTTTTTGTATGGTAAACGATGATTGAGTATCATTTTTCATGTCGTAATTACTTGCCCAGAGAGACACTTGAACGCAATATATCATGAGAGGTGATGATTGTGATTTCTATATGAAGTTGACGGTAAAGATGGTTCAAGGTTTTTAGTTTTAATGGTTCGAACGTATGGAAACACGAAGTTTTTAAGATGGTGGTATTCTTCTTGGATGTAAAGAGGCTTAACCGTACTATCCATTTTTAAGGCAGAACTGTCTGTTAAAGTTTTCTTAAATTCAGCAACTGTTCCAATAGTTCGTGAAGCGATATCAGGCAATGGTATAAGTAAGAACATCGAAAAACTCTACGTCATACATGTTACGATAGAATAGTATTGAAGAAAAATGTAGAGAAGATACTTTATCAGCCTATTTAGAAGTAAAAGTGCTTCTAAAATTTACATGCATCATACGGTGCAACTGCAATAGATTCATACATGTTTGGATAATTTGGCAATGATGCTTGATATAAAACGATGGTTTTGGTCGGCGATATAAACTTACCATTGCTGAAGTCTACGCGTCTTTCTGTGCCAAAAATATGAGATTATTAGTAACGCATAGGCATGCATAATAATGCATAATATTATAAACATCAGTGCTAGCTAGTAAGAGCAGTTGCCGATCCAATGCCTGATCGAACTTTCTACTCGCGAACAAGTCGACTACTGCAATATTGCAATATGAACTAACAAATTTCTCATTCGCCGGAGAAAACAGCGGCTTCGTGTCTTACGTTTTGTGACTTGTCGATAAAAACTTCGCTGCTAAGCAACGTCCACAGCAACTCACACCTAGATGTAAACCAACAGAGAGGCTCTGTAGGGCACGTGACTGGTTTAAACCATGAATGAGGAGGCTTGGAGCTTACATTTATAGCACAGATTTAGTGGAATGCTGAAATATGATCATTATTTATATATCCCATTAAATTAAGGACTCTATTGTCCAAAATTCTCTTACAAATCTTCACCGAGTCTGTTACGTTTTAATTTAACTCCAAAGCTGATTAAACTGCAGTGAAATAATAGAGGAAGGTGTGAAAATGTCATTTATCTTGAGTCAATAGAACGGCTCATTTAGCCATGAGTTGAATATTATAGTTACATAACGACAGCCCACCACGTCAATAAAACTTAACAACAAAACCGTTAACAAGATCCAACTATGGAAGCAGGTAGAGGGCGCAATAACCGGAAGCCCCGTCTCGCACCGGAAGTACCGCAAGCACCGTTTTGCGCGGGAACTTGACTTGTCCGCCATATTTGTAAACACGACAACAAGCGAGCGAGCTATTCTCAATCTTAATATATGGACAATAGAGACTGCGTAATAGATGCATGGTGAATAAAAAAGTACAGTCATAAACAACCATTTTAGTGAGTTGTTGACCAAAAATGGCGACTAGGCGTCGGTGGACTGCTAAATATGTGAGTTTCTAAGGCAATGTTCAATTAATTCAATTTATCCTCTGGCCGTTTTATTTATGAGACGCCGAGCTGTGCGGTCCGAATTTAAATTGATCATTGCACAAATATCAATCTGATTTAAATACCACTACAGGTTGGGTGGCGTTATACTTACATAGGTAATTAATGTTTATTAGGAGTTCTTGCGTGATTTCAGGTGACTTTCAAAGTTTCCTGGTGTAAATAATCAGGAGTATTATTTCCCAATTCGTTTTGTAAATGCTTTCTCTCGCTGTGCGTAGTTTACAGTCCGTCTTACCGCCTCGAGTATGAAATCTCTCCTCATGTCGCACCTATCACTGATCGCACCATACCGCCCATCGTGCACGCACACCACTAGCTATTGTTACACGCTAGTGATGTAACTACCGCACGCAATCGTGAAAGTTATTGATGAGGAGTAAATACTATCAGAACGATCCCCACACGACTATGTGTTGCTAAGTAAGTTGCAACTGGCTTCCTATTGATCAGCAAAGGCTCCCGTATTCTAGTTCTCTAATTCTATTAATATTATTGTCAGCTTTTGCATATCTAAGCTAACCAATGTTCTGTCCAAATACACGCACAAAATTATTAATTAAAGTTACATTTTGCCATCCAACGCTGACAGTATAGATTTTCATGTGTCATCGCTCCGGAAATGCCTAATACGACAGATCATTCCGCAATGTGTAAATTTGCGTATTAATACGTAGCATTAACAAAGCGCTAGTTAAAGTCGTTAGTAAAGTAAACACGAGGCGGCGGCGGCTCGACCCAGATCGCCTGTGTGCAGACAGACGCCGAGAGCTGCCGAGAGTACCGAGAGGTGCCCCTTGAGCCTCCTCGGGAGCAGCATTATAATGCATATTTATCAGGTTAAGAGTGACGTGTCGCTTAATTTTTTCGCAAATGCTAGACGAGGAAATAAAAACTGTGAATATCATGACGTTTTTTAAGTTCCTTTAAAAATTTAGCTTGACAAATGATTTACACTCAACATTCGTTAGTGGTCATAGATAACATATTTCCGAAGTCCCAACAATAATATCCGGGCAGGGGCACTGGTAAATTATTCTGCGTTGAATATCCTTCGAATTCTTGTATAGTTGTCTAACGACAACTATAATTATCATCTCATAATATTTTCACCCCATTGCCAATATGCAGTATTCTCTAGAGAAAATGGCGTCGCTTCCGCGGCGTAATGACGGAAATGCGAACGCAATCAGCGCAGGAAAGTTGACTCAAGCTATCAGAGTGCATATTGTCTTCTCCGTTTTAATGTTCATGTACCTCTGAGTATACTAAATCATTGAAAGACTTTGATAAAGATTGTTAGGTCATTAAATAAGATTATAAGGATTACACAGAAGAAACTGCAGTCGACCATTTTTTGTTGTTTATTTTCAGAATGCATGGCAGGACTGGTAGCAAATTCTAATTGGTATCTGTCATTGTGTCGGTATCTACCTTTTGTAGTTTTAAGATGTTACCTTTATGAATTATTTTTATCAACTTATGGTCCTCGTTATAATACCAGATTACTGTATTGTCGCCGGTTGATAACACAACACTTTCGCATCTATTAATTGTATGGCTCAAGCCGTTTGAATTGAAAGGTTCCATTTTATCTACGTTAAGGTACCCTACCTTCGTACAAAAGCCTATAATACGAGTAATATAAGTTTGATTTACTCCACCGCTAAGTGTCGTTCACGAGTGTCGTATCTCGTAACCTCTCACGCCATAAACTGTTTCAATGGTCGGTCCCTTCCACCAATACTTCGCCCACAATCAACATTCCATACTCAAAAGGAAAGTCAAAATTGCTCGCTATATCGCCGCGTGCACCGTGCGCCGCTCACGACCGGCCGCCGGGTTTACATGATGGATTCGACCGCAGTATTTAATAATTAAACCTTATAGCGAATAGTATAAATGTACCACGTGTTTAACCTTAGCTGACATACTCGTAGTCCAACACACAACAGTAAATCTTTCTAGAAAAGTCCATTGAATACAAAAATAACACCGTAAATACACTATCCCACTTCTGATGACCTTAAGCTCGCTAATGATGCCTCATTATGTGCTGACGTTACTCGATAACTTCATTGTTGAGAGATACGTTAATTGGATGAAAAATACGGTTAGTAGGTAGTATCTTATGCGCAGTATGTAGGTAGTGAGTCCAGTGAGTATTAACGAAATGCACGATGACTGCATTCGTATGATTTTTTGTCATTACTGCGGTATTTGTAAATGTACGCCATTTCATAATAGTTCATGTCGACTAAACATTGATCTAGTCACGGTATTATTATATCAATCTTGTTCTTAATCGTTGATAACATAATCATTAAGAACCCTTCTGATAAATCATAAGGCACTAAACGCATGTGGTATAAAAGCTGCCATGATTAAGTTGGGTTTCTACTAGTTGGCTAGACCGACACCAATCCTCATAATCTATGGGATATCATGGACTGCTGTGACATTTAAAGTTATTGTATAATCCAAGTGAACCATTCTAACGCTCGCATTCCGTTCTAGACACAACGCATTATCTATAGACAGTCCCGGGTTCAAGTCGTGACCGTTACCACGAACACAATGACCTAGCGTTACATAGGGTCGGTACACATTAAAACACTATAATTGAATAGACTCTGTTTCAATACTTTCGTTATACAAATGACTCTATTAAGTATCCTTTAAGATACTCATGGTGTTTCATATTTAACTGATTTATGGTTACACGATAATTTAAGTACCTAGATAGTTACTTAGAATCGTGATATCTCGTGTTGATAATGAGTACCGTAGATGTTAGTCGACATAGGTTCCAAGTGAGGATCGACCTTTACATGTTAAAGTGTAACGCTGATGCAATGTGTGTTGTCGTTTTAAATCATACGATTAAACGGTTTTGGTGAATGGACTCTGTGAATTATGATTGGCTGGGTCATGTTGCACGCTGCGCTAGTTTGAAATCAATTTATATTCAAGTTAAGCACGATAAAAGCCTTGCTAAATCATAGGCCTACATGCTGCAGCGGGGTCACTATCATTCTATTCTTCATAGAACTTTTAGAGTGATTCGTTAAAACACTAGTAATTAGCTTACGCTGGCATAGCTGAAAAATGTAATCTCTCGTGTAACATCATAATATCTATTTGTATAATGTTCTTTTCCGTGGTTTAGGTACCGAAATAAGTTTCGATCAGCGATACCCAAGAAAAAAGTCTTGTTCAATGCAATTCATGTTCAAATCTTTTTATAAACTTCGATGCTTAGTACAAGCAAGATGCTCACAGGGTTAGTACGCAAGCGGAAGCTATTAAACTTTCGTTATTTGTTTCTTATAATCATTACGTGCACATTACATAATAAGCATTCCCCGTTCACAAAACGCATCGAAGGCCGCAGCGCACCTGAAGCCCTTGCACCTGCCGCGAACACTTTCTCCGAGAGAAATGGATGCAGTTTAATTGAGACTCGCTTTCTACGGCCGGTCCGCTGCGACACTGCAGCCCAGCCCTGAGACCAACCCGTTGGAACCTGTTGGTATCCTTTCAAATGCTTAGGGAGAAGCTGTGGGTCATGTACCTATACTATGGAACTATGCGCTCCATGTTTTGTTATTTTCCTGCTCCCATTGACTGCCTAGCAGTGATAACTTAGTGGTTTGAACGTTGGTCTCTGAGAGACTATGGCCTGTACTCTGTACCCCTCACACAGTCAGAGGAAACCCGAACCCAGCGGTGGGACAGCTTTGGGTTGTGATTATGATAATTGATTGTTTTTATATTTCATCCATCTACGGGTCTGTGCTTTCCACATTTGTAAGAGAAGAAGAGTTCGAAGACATTTTTGTTGGAGAAGGTTCGTCTTTAAGTAGAACCAGTTTTATACTATCTAGTTCTACTTATGAAACTTGTAATGTATTTGACTTAAATAGATAAATTACTCAGGGCTCACGGTATCTTAAGTATAATTCAACATGAAAATACTAACGAAGCTCATTGTTCCCTGGATGAAGTTGCATCTACAAACTTAAGCTAATTAATAATTCTTAATACAATGAAAATCGAGCACAAAGACGGATGTTTATTGAACGAGGTCTTGAGGAAAATTGGATCTCATGGTGTATTGAAATACGAGGTGGAATTTTTAAGGTACTCAAATATTTCCAGATCAGATTTTAAAATACTATTAAGAATTCAGTACAAATGATACTCTCACGATAGTATATTAACGAAGAGTTGCGTAATTAAATAAGGTATCAATTTCATTGTCGCTAATTGGAATGTTTAATTACCCTATTACTTTCATTGTTTGACTTGACTTTTCCAAACTTATTCAATATCGTTACTAAATGTGATGAAGAGATTTTATTCTTTACCGTTTTCTTTAATTAACGTTTTTGTAGTAGAATAACTTTACGAACCAATAAATCTCATAACCATACATGATTATGATTACAAATTACGCTCACATTACAACTTAATTATGTAAAGGTTTTTGTAATACTCTGATAACTAGCAGTTGTCGATAGTGGTAGGGAAAATTGGGTTTGATTTCGTGTTGATATGTACGAACATTCGATTCATTTTCAACTCCCGTAGGGTCTATGTAAAGATTACTTAATAGTATTTAATTTGGATGACACCATGGCAACACCACCATGACGTCACACCGTATTATATTCTATGTATCTTGTTCGAGTTTGTGTAAAATTGATTGGTTTCAATTTTCTACCTACTAACATAAAAAAATTCAAATGCACAATAAGTTACCTATTTAATTATTCATGAATAGTATCAGTCACAAGTGAAGAAAACATGTTAATTCGCGCAGCCTTGCTCAATGTCATGCGGGTACAGGGCGGAAGAAGCGGAGTGAATTTATACGAAACTTCGATGCTCATTATCTTGCTTACTTACAACAGTACTACATATCGTAGTTTTCAATGCATTGCTTTTGTATGAGTTAAGTGTTGTGACACATACAGAAGATATTTTTATACCATAATCTCCTAAATCAGTTAATTATACATATATGAAACTAAATAAAATATTTCCTCTTGGCATTGAAATATTGTGATGTTGTTTATACAAGATATACGAGTATATTGGATCTCTAACTTTATTGAATCAAGTGTTATTTTAATTCGGTTGAATACGACGTTATTAGTACCGAAGAGCAAAGACACCTCTTGATATAATATCCTACTTATAGCCTGTGAAATGTGCCAGTTAAACCAGTGCAAGTGCATCAAATAGAATGCGTTTTGTACGCTGTGCGCCGAAGTATGGCCGCGAGTGCAGTATTACGGTGTGTTCTCGACGACTTGGTAGCACTGATTGAGTGGTAGTGGTACAGAAGATGCGATGATGGCGTACATTGGCCCCAGGAACAGTTCCCCGGTCATCAAGGACAGTCTGCACACGCCGGCGTATGAGGTGAGTCCCTTAGGAATCTTAGGATACTGTCTTAGGACTCGGTGGATTTAAAACTAATGGTTAAAACGTGTCTTGATCAGTGTGCAATTTCATTAAATACACTAAAAATGATTCGTGTTGATCAACCAAGCTACATACTTACTTTACGAAATCAGTTTTTGCTTGAACTACCGTTTCGCAAATATGCTATGTCATGAATGCTTACTCACTATTAAGAAGTACCTAATTAATGCTGAAGAGACTCCCACGCACAGTAACACATGATAGGAATTTTATAAATCGTACAAAGAGTTACATAAAAGGTCGCCGTCAGTTGCGCAGGCGGTAAGATGGCACCTACAAAAACGTGTTCTTATTTTAGTTTTAATAAGATAACATAATATCTACTTAATATTGCATATCCAAGTACCTGTATCAGTAAGAAAATTTAGCGTACGAGCGAATGCTCCGATATTTCATCAAAGGGAGGTCAGTCTGGAACGAAGGAGATTTGTATTGGGTGTTCTAAACATCTTACAGTAGTCTTAAATATTGTCATATTTAAATCAGAAGTTAATAACTCGAAAATAACGCATTATTCAAGAATGAAAGATTTCTAAAAACTTGTACAAATTAGCAAAATTAATTAAGAAATCGGTTAGTATCTCAGTGAAAACGGAACCATTTCGCAGCATCCGACACGCATTGGCAGAACGAATTCACTGCTAAATATCGCATGCTCTAAATTGTATCACGATATTGATGTAAATAATTAATGCTGAAACGATTCTTCGTTGATAAGCGGTATTTCTTCTGCTGACTTTAATTACACGTCATCTGTCACATACAATACAATATACAATCAAACCACGTTTCGATCATTTCGTCGTCTTTAATAATCGATTGATCGCTAGTTTCTGGATAAGTTAAGCGAAATTATGAACCATATTCTGACTGTTTTAAAGTTGCTATTATACTGAAGATTAAAGATGGATAGAATATTGAAATCGACCGTTAGACGTAGTGCTACAAACAATTGTTTCATTATGTTTATGTTCACTTAACACCGTCAACTTCACGTCCATTTGGTTCAGTGTGACCTCATAACATCCCACGCGGTTACAATTGAAAATCATGTTAATGTTGGGGCAATCATATTGTTGTCCAACCGTGACTGCTCCGCACTGGACATTGCGGTTAATAACTTGCCATTCATCCATCAGCCTCTTCAGGTCCACATTTAGACAAAGACCAACGTTATGTGCTCCAGAAGAATCGATCAAATTAATATTGCCTGAATTTCCACTTTTCCAAAAGGATCACAACTTATTAATTTGAAAGAAGTTGTATTTTCGTTGGTCTTCTCTTTAGACCCAAAAAGGTCAGGCTTAAAAATCATTTACACTACCCGCGCAATAGGGTCTCTTATTTTGAAGGTATGAGTTTTTGACCGTACCTGCCATATATGTATGTGAACAAATGTTATTATTAATGGCCTATAATTATAATAACGCTTAGTTTATGTCAATGCCGCACTGCCGTGCTGCCGTGCTCACCAGCCAAGGCCAAGAACGCAGCGATCATGCCGACACAATTCGCTACCGTTGATATATGGCTAGACGAGCGTTGTGGATCAATTTGCAATTAGTTTAATGCACTTTTTATATAGCTTCACATCCGTTTAAAAGTAATTATACTTGTGTGTTCTTAGAAGACTAAATTGTGCCTATTTTAGGCCGTGAGATCTATTAACGATGGCGATTTAATGAACGGTACCATTTGTCTTTGAGGCAATCATGACGCGTTATGCTGTAATCGTTAATATTTGATAATAGTAAAGGATTTAATGAGCGTTTATGACTCTTGTAGCTGTAAATAAGTTACTGAGTATTATTAAATGCTCAAAAAAGCAATCTTGCTTCATAGTTTTGTTCATTGTTTAGCAATTCAATGAATTAGGAGGACTAGCTTGAAAGCAAGGATGAGAAGATTTTATACATCCTGCCATACATATTCGTTCGTAGAAGCAAATGGCATTCTCCAATTATCGCGTTGGATAACAACTAACCACAAGGTGCCGATAGAAAAACTGAAGATTCATTTGCACAATGACATCTGATCGTAAAAGATTAGCTTAGTTAGATAGACCAGAAATGACTGGACATGTTCGTTGATTGTGTTGAGTGATGGAGCTCTATACACATAAGAATTGTTAGTAGGAAACTATTAATACAGTAATAATGGGTTTTTTGTAGCGACAGGCCATATACTAGGTGGTACTGTATTTTTAATGTGGTCAGAAAAAACTAAACTAATCGTGGTGTCTTTAAATTCGACCTATCACGCCAGTAAATCAGGATACATTATTATGCTTTGCTTCAATTGTAAAAAAATTATATTCGCTGTTTCTAAATTGAGTGTAATAAATATCTATGTATCCTCTTCTAGTTCTTAGAAGGTCGTTTCATAGAAAAATACATGTAGCAATAAATATCGCGATACAAACAACCCAGTTATTTTTTGTAAAACTTCGATATCGTGATTCAGGTTAAGCTCGGCGCCATTTCTCATCAAATAGCGGAACAGCTCATAAAACACTTCTATATTTTGATATCTTCTTTCAGTTACGTCTGTGGTGTTAAGTAATTTATTACGAGACGTCCATAAACCGCCATGCCGATGTAGGTTTATAGAGTAGTTATGGAGTGGCCACAGATATTTTCAAGTGTATAGTATTGCTATTTACATGTCATTAGAGCATTTTATGGTAGTGTAGGAAGTCTTTATGTTTATCAATGAGCGGCAGTCGAGTCAAGTCAACGCTGTCAACGCAAATCCGCATTGTTATAGGAAACTTGTGCTCAATATTGGGACATTTGTAAATTACGATAATGATGAGCTTAATGAAGATGTAGATGATGATAGGTAATGTCTAGTACCATTTGCTGTATCATCAGTTAATACTGTGCATAGTCTGTTAAAATAGCATAATAGAAAAAGCTTCTAGTTTGGATTGGATTATGCAACACATTAAGTTCAATGATAAAGACTCACTTAACGGATTAGTTTAGGCTTATAAACGCAGAAGCCTTGAAACGTACATTTGATCGATTCGACCCATTTGTGAAGGCTCAACACATTCTACAGTGGGCTATGATGCCGTCCTATATATACGCTTAGAGCCTGCAGCGGTGGTACGGTGCCGCCCACCAGACCACATTCCAGCTCGAACAATGCTGTCAGTATTCGGGGAATCCACTTGAGGTGAGATGTATTGGATTAAAGCTCAATACCACTGTCTCGATGTAAATTTATGTGATTATATTCATGGTGATGAAGTCATGGGCTGTGAGGGAACTCGTTAAGTATGTCTGATTGTGACCGTCATTCCAAATTTAGCTTTATGTTAACTTAAAAGTCTTAGTTCCCTAAAAAATTTTGATCCTCTGACCTTCACTGGTTACTGAGCTTCAGAAGTATGATATCTAGCTGTCGCTGGCATAAAATATTGATAAATGTTTAAGGTATTGTCTATATGCACCTCATCCCAGATACCACGGTGTGTGTGTGTCAATTTTGTACTTATTATTTTTTCTGAAGTATCTAGTCTTAAATTATGAACTAACTGTTCTATAGATGGAACCATGCCAGTACACACGTATAGTAATCTCGATCAATGTAAATCAAAGTATATTTCAAGCCACGTTAAGGTTGATACAGAAAGACGTGAACTTTCGAACGGTGTCCATAAAAATTAATAATCGTAGCGGTTTTGTACCAGCTTTCACTAGATCGCACGGTCGATGGCGATTATCGGTCGGATCGGGGCCGATAACCACTTTACACATGATTTAGTACCGTGTAGTGTACCGCATTGAATTGTTGAACGGTTGCTTAGATGTTTTAACTTCATGTCTGTCTTTATCTTAATCCAAAACAATCATATCTGGCTTTTTAAACCCACTTTTTTTGTTTATACAACTAAAAGCCCATCGGTCTTCTGTTCCAAAAAATAGAGTGGTGTGTACGTAACATGTAAATTATTTTACTTCCTCATTGTAGGAAGTTCTCTTTAAGGTTGTAACGTGTGATCAAACAAGACAAGGCTAACCCTAATTAACTCTGGCATAGATATAAAATCCTTGCGAATTAAAGAAGGACTATTTGACAGCCATGTTGGTTTTCATAATCGCACAAGATTATGTTATCATTGCTAAATTATTTTTCGAACAAACGATTATTATGAACTTACTCTACCTCCCGTAATAATCCTTTACCGTACCGAAGTGTTGTAAAAAATGAAGCAAGTGTTGTATATTGTACGACATCCTTGCAGCCGCGTCAAGGACGGCCGGTCCGCCATCTTTGTTGACGCACATAACTCGTTGTTGGAGTTTTTGTGAAGGTCGCACCGTCGCACGCTCAATGAACACTTGTTTATAAACAAAAAGGTGTAGTGAAGATAAGAAATACGCTGGAGTCTGTGCAGTATGGGTTTACATTGAGGATCAATGCGGAATTAAGAAAATCTGATTTTAGTAGATGATGAGCGTGGCTGAGGTAGCTGACTGAGCCTCTAGTAAAACTCCATGAACTTTTGTGCGACCGTGTTTAGGAGCGCATAAGGTTGTAATTTGGATGGGTGACAACGGTAACAAATTTTTTAGAAATGTCTTTCAATAACCTATTTATTTTAGCATTTTCAGCAGACAAAACCATTTTCATATTGCCGCTATACATCTCTTACATACAACCCTTAGCAGTGAGATGATTTTGGTTTATTTTTATAAGGCTTTTGTGCTAAACGAGAGCCAATCTCGTTTCGACAAATCTGTGTGGGAGGTATTCTTTTGTGATTGGAAAGGCTGTATCAAAAGGCTATATTTATTACTCGTTCACGGTTATTGTTATTTATATCAGTACGGACTGGCCGATCAATATTGTTCTAGAAAATGATAAAATACTTCGATCAGCTACGGTTAACAGACGTTAATAGATGTATTTATAACTATAGAATTATGTCTTTTCATTCAATTAACATTAAGTTTTAAACGGCCAATGTCGCTCTATTTAATCGTGCAGTATTCTTATAATACGTAGGTACTCTACTCTTTAGGTCCTATACTCAATGTGATATAAAATCTATTGAAACTGATCTATTCGAGGTTAGTGTATCACGAACTGATAGTACTAATAGGATGAAACTTTTGACATAAACAGGTGATTAATGATCCGAATAGCTTGGTGAACGCTGACCTTTATGAAAGTTTATGAAACTCGGTCATGTTTAAAAGCTTTGGTAAATAAGATAAGCTTGGTTTTTCTTCATTTTAGGAAAAAGCCTGTTTAGAAAGTAATCTTATCTCCACTAGGTGAAAATTACTAAACATTTTAATTAATAAGATTTCTCAATTATTCTTAGTAGTGACATTAAAAGATCTGTTACTCAATTATAAATTAAATGCACATTATAATACACGGCATTATAATAAAGTAATCAAAGTATAATTATCATGAACACTATATTATGTTCATTTATTGTTATGATATTGCGCCTGTTAATGATCATGACGTAATAAATTGAACGCCTTGATGTAGTGTTTATATTCTCAATAGTGCATGGCTATCATCTGGTTTATTTATTTCTAAACGTATTGTAGTCAAAACCTTAAAACAAGGCCCCAGAGAGGCCTCGGGCCTTGAAGAACGCACAGTTTACTAATGCAATCTGTACGTTTGCATAAGCTCAGCTATTTTGGGTTTTGACCTCCAAGCCAGCCAAACTTGTATGTCAACTTACTTATCACGGCAGATAATGGTGTGGCCTAGAAAAATTATGGAGTTTTTATGTGTCGTAGAGGCTAGAAAAGTACCAGTACACATCCCATAAAGTCTTAACAGAATAGTCGCGACATTAACGATCGTTTATATTGAACGTGTTTTAGACCTAGACCTATATTTAAGAAATTGTAGTCTATTTCTGGATAATACTGGAAGTTTCTATGTCATAAGTCTTGTCTAATCTGTGTTGTGTGCTTTTACGTTTTTACGGGATAATGTGGTCGCTCAATGACTAAGTTCTGCAATAAATTAAAAAAAACGTACGTATATGTTTATTAATGTTTAACTTTCATTGTTGACAGATAAAACTAGAGAGCGTGTTCGGTCTGACCGTGGGCAGCAATGCGGCTCTGGACTGCGATCCCAACACGGAGGTGGTGGCCTATCCAGCTGGGTGAGTTTGTCTTCCTTTACTAGCTCATAGTATATTCTGGATCATAGTACATGTAGGCCTCATTGGCCAGCTGCTTGCAGCTTTCACTAACCCTAAGTAATTGAAGAAGTTAAGCAACTGCGGGCGCGGTCGGAAAATAGATCAAAATCTTGCTTTAGTGGCAAAATAGGTGTTTCGGTGTTTCGGAGTGGATGTTGAACGTATAGTCTCTGTTGTTGTCGTTATATTACTGTCTGGGGCTACCGGGCAGTGTAAAAGCTTCTGGCAGCAGGGTTGTCACTAACCCTTCTACCAAACTGTTATAGAGCATTTTGGTGGAGTATGCCTAAGGTCTCTTCAGTTCAGGGGAGAGTTGTGCCCAAATATGTAGTAGGCTATGAATGCGTTGATAGCAGCACTTCTATATCGAGTTCTAGTCTGATAAGAAGACTACAAGAGTTCATATTTGAAAGAAAATGTTGTCCACATCTTTTTCTATAAACTTAACATTAAAACCGTCATATAAAAGTCACTTTCAGGAAACATTTTTTTTACTTATTCAGTACGTCGTAAAACATTTTATAGTGAAGTTGGCCTCATAATTGCTTCGTCGCGTATTTGCGTCAATTTTTAAAGTGTGTCTTGAGCGGGCTGCCGCATGAATATAATTTGTGAGCACTCGACGCGTGCATGCCGAGCGCGCATATGCATGGAACGACTATGTATCGCGGGTCAGTTCAGTAGGTCGGCCGGCAAGAAGAGTTAAGGAGTTGGTACACGATACCGAGGATAGCCTAGTGGTTATATTATCAGGTTTTTGAGTGACTAAACCTGGTCCTGGTATAGGTTATGGTAATAGTTATGTGCATATAAAAAATTAATTTAACTTGTATCCCAAATAGGATAGTGGCTGTTCGAGCTATGGTTTCTCTGAACTGGTTGGTAGGACGGTGTGAAAAGTATTAACAACGCAAATCTTATATCAATCAGCTTTGGACTAAATTTTAGAAGTGTGTACGACTACAGATGGGGCTTCGGTTCGTGCACAATCCCCCTAACATGTTAATATACTTACGATTTCCGTAGGCTTGGCACCGGATATACTTTGGGAAATTGCCTCGCTCCACGATTCCGCATTACTTCGCCCGATCACCGTTTTTACAGTAATTGACACTTGGACCTCTAGCACTCGACCTAGTACGGAATATTTCAGAGGTTTTATCTTTTAAATATGACTATTTCAGTTACGGAGTTAGGCATTATTATGTATATTTTCCCTAATAAAATAGCGAAGTGTGTTAAATTGACGGATATTTTTTAGGAACTTGGAAATGGGATATCATCACGCTTGCTAATTCGTTCATAAAACAGTTATTTATAGGTATTGTTTTGTGTATCTACCCCAGTCCAGTTATTCTAACTTGTCATCTGCCATCTTCAAGGCACGAAACACTCAATCATAATAATGTAACTTAATAAGTATTTCCGTTCGTGATAACACGCAGCCTTAACAGGAGTCGGATGGTCCGCGTCGGTCGTGACCACGCCGACGGCATAATAATGATGTAACAGCGCCAGATATGTCGCCTGTCTGTTTGTATGGGTGCCGTGACGTCATCACTTGGACACCTTCCGATGCCACCATGTTAGAATTGAATACTTGACGTGTGAATTGTCTTGGTGGTGCGTGACACAAAATTATGGAGCGAATAGGAATTGAGAGGTTGTTGGAGTACGCGATGTATAGGTTTTTCTTATGGATAGAAAACAGATTTTGCCTAGGTTATTTATGAGATGGATTGTAAGTGACTGAAGGGCACTACAATTGATGCTTTGATTGGTTTATCGTTGGATTTTGGTCACTTATGTCAGCTCTATGAGGAATTAGTACAAATGTGAATTTGTTTAAAAATACAAAAAAAGTTGCAGGAAGCAATAAGAATTGACGCTACAAATTATTAAAATCAACCCCTCGTAAACATGATATCGATTTAAAGGTGCGCCCACACCGCGCCCTGGTCCCTGCGTCCCGCCGCGTCGGCCGCGCCCACACTAGGTCGTTACACGCTATGTAAATTTTAATTTAATGTCGTTCACCCCTGTACTGAGTTTTATCTAAACTATCCTTAGTTATGGAAGTCTAAAGAGCAGAGGTTATTGGACTATTTGCTTAATCTTACTCGCCTCTAAAGCATTTTTTATTTCTATGCAATATCTGTTTACTATAAAAAGCTTTACACAGCTACCTAATAAATATAATAAGCACAAATCGTCGAGATTGAAACAGAAAGCCGCTCCGTAGGAGAAAAAATTGTCAGAACATTGAAAAACTTGTCAACGGCCTAATTGCATTTATCCGTGTCGGCCGACCATAGAGTTGTCTCGAAAAAGAAAAAATGAATTACCGGAATAATAGTGGGTCTATGGACCTATCGTCCTACGCTCGGCTAGTAACTGAAAACGAGTTGCTCGCGACGTTGAAACTATTGAGTTGATTATAAAGTGCGAAGATTATGAGTTAGCTCTGTATCTCTTCACTTTCAATAGTGAGACACATGCTGTTCAAGAAAAAAAGCACCGATGACAGTTCATTCACACCGTTATAGTGCTACGGTGCATAGCTTTGTACAGGTCAAGTTCGGAGTAGAATGGGGAATTTGTTGGTGGTATAATGGTTGTATTGATCGGTGGTGGTGCACTACTCTTAGTAGTAAGACTATAGAAATTCACTTGAGATTAGTTGAGATGATTATGCAGTGTGATAGATTAGCAGTCTCCGGGAAGGAGAGTCGGCTAATGAGCGTAGATATTACACTACATGCCACGTGTATCTGTCTCATCAAAACTAAGGAGAACTCATCACTCTCAAAACAATACGGTTCGGTTTATTCGTCGTCAATCGCCGAACTTTAATTAGATATTGTTTGTCAGTGTCTCTTTATCCTTTATTGGAATACAAAAAGAACTACCACTGGAGGACTTAATTTTTTTTGACAAAAGAATGTAGAAAGCCATTGAACTTAATTTACAGTGATTTGTCTTGTTCGAAAGGCGCCAGCGTAGTACAGGAAACTGAGTTTTACGGGATGCTCAGGCTTCGGAGAGTCTCATAATAAAGGGTACATTATTATAGAATTCTGGATGCGACGTAGGGTTCCTAATGTAGTTGTGAGTAATATAAAAATCTATTTTAAATGTGTCGTAAATAATTTATAGACAATTAAAACATGACAAAAGCAAAGAAACGTGAATCCCTAATTCTAACGTTATATTTATTTGGCAGTAAGCAAATACAGTTGAGGTTAAATTAACTCCTCCCATTGTATCGGCAATTGAATAACGACTAATGTACTGTTTAGACAACTGTACACGCCGCGGCCGTGAGAAAGGCCGTCGTTTGTCTATCTGTCATACATACGAATAAGGTTGTTTCTTTATGGGGGCGGATGGCCTACTGATAAGCGGAGCGGAGAGCGAAACAGAGTCTAAAACCAAATGCCCTTTCCCTCGAACGCTTACTCCAAATGCTACTCAAAAATGTATGGGAATGTCATTAGGAGCGAAACACAAAAGGCGTCGTTTGTGTCAATCCCATATACATTTTTAGATAGCGTTTGGCGTGAGCGTTCGAAGAAAAGGGCATTTGGCTGTAGGTATAATTATAACAATGTCATTAGACAAAAGTTAAATCGCATACAATTAATTTTTAACCACTTGTCTTATTAGTATCTTGTATTTTATTATGATTAAATAAGGCCTGAAACTGACTTAAGTTGAGCTAATTTCCGTCGTAAAGTTTAGATAAATAAAACGCTTAACAGATTCGCTAACTCTCATCCACAGTGTTAGCGCCGAACACCATAACGAAACCATTGTCTCATGTTAATTGTCAATAAGTATTCTTGAGGCGTGCGTCGATCGCCGTCAGCTTATGGCGACTCCAATCGCTGCTTATAGGTTTAACGACGATTACAAAAAGTTATTTGTGTAAAGAATTCCAACAAATGCATTTTTTCTAGACGGTTGATTGATGGATGTCGTGTGTGATGGTATTATTGTTTTAGTCTCTCTATTTGATACTAGATGGCGTTGTATGTATCTGAAATTAAATAAAGTTTCTGTTGTTTTTTTTTATATGTACAGAGACTGGGTTTCCATATTCATATTCATATTTATTTATTTGCACTTCATAGATTACATTACAATAATTATGGACCCAGTAGGGCATGACAAATTAGAGTAGAAGAGAGGATAGCGCAATAATTTATCTTTATTAAGGGTAGTTGAAGCCACTAGTCCACTGTCCACGGCGAATGATTAATTCACTTGTAAGGCAACCATCTTCGTATTTAGACGATTTATTAGTAGAGAGGAGTACATAAAGTATTACCTTTTCCTCTTAGACCATCCCCAGGATAAGAGTGTTAAAAAAATAACGCGAATTAAAATAACATTTATAAAAAAACATTTTCCACTTTCCAGATGTACGGTGGTCCTGTACAACGTGCGCAAGAACCGTCAGTCGCACGTGTTGAACGCGTCGCGCAAGAGCGTGACGTGCGTCGCGTTCTCGGCGTGCGGGCGGTACCTCGCCACCGGGGAGTGCGGCCATGCGCCCGCCGTGCGCGTCTGGGACCTGCAGGTGGGTAGTCGGCGAAATAGTTTGTTCCAAAGTTGAATCATGTCGTACTAACAGCGACATCTAGTGGTGAGTAGCTGAACTAAAAGTTATGTTCCGAAGTAAAGTAGTCTCTGAGGCTTAATACTACTATGGTTCGTCTATTTTATTTTTATTTCTTTTGGATATCGGACATAAATAGTTATTAATGACAGGAAATTTTCTAATATGCTCGTAATTTCAGCTCTTAGAAAAACATGAAAATTTAACACCAATACCGTCTAACTTGACGCTTCCTTGTCCGCTCAATCGTAATAGTAATATCGAATAGTAACCGTCATTAATCGAATAGTAATCGTCATTATTTATAATGCCCGCGCTATATAAATGGTCACTCACAAATTGATATTGTTTGTTGGTTTCAGGACCCCAGTGCGTCGGGAGCGGTACAAATCGCCGAGTTCCCGGGGCACACGCACGGAGTTAATTGTGTGGTTCGTATATTTTATAAGGAGTTTAATACTAAGCTTAGAAAAATTCATCTTTTTCATGTATTGCTAAATCTTGTAAAAATAATTACCTATATATCTATATAATAGGCACGAATGTTTTTTTTATTTATGTCTGTTAAATAGCGTATTATTTAAATTGCAGGCGTTCTCAACATCGTCCAAGTATCTAGTCTCAGTGGGGTCCCAGCACGACATGATAGTCAACGTGTGGGACTGGCGCGCCAACCTTAAACTCGCCAGTAATAAGGTTGATTATTGCTTATTTTATTTTATTAATATTATTAATACTAGAAGTCCAGGTCTGTGGTTGAAAGTAGAACGTAGCTCATTATATCAAACGAGCTGTTGCCCGCAGCTTTGCTTGCGGAAATTATAGTTTTGTGATGATATTTACCCCCTTAAGGGTTGATTTAAATTAGCAACACATTTATTTGGATAAAGATTAATATTATTATGTTGGTACAACTCTAACAAATAATTGGTAATAATGCATTAATTTCGACCAAATTTGATTACCATAAAAATGTTTCTAGTGAGTTAATCTTAAAAGATAGACATATACTGTCGCGGACATTTTTTTAGATCATTTTAAATTTAGATCGGAATAATTCTTCCATACATATTTTTTGATATCTTGAACCGTTTTCGCAGCGCACGCAACGGAAGCCCTCAAAGATGAATAATTTTCCCCGTTTTATCCACATTTTCCATTATTTCTTCGCTCCTATTCATCATAGCGTGATGTTATATAGCCTATAAGTTTCCTCGATAAATGGACTATCTAACACTAAAAGAATTTTTCAAATCGGTCCAGTAGTTTCTGAGATTAGCGCGTTCAAACAAACAAACAAACAAACAAACAAACAAACAAACAAACTCTTCAGCTTTATAATATTAATACAGACAAGAGATATAAAACATTATATTAACAATCTTAATATTATTTAGTCACTTAAATCTCACTCATTGCTTTCAACTATCAGTGAAAACTTGTAATTGGCTATCTATTTCACATTTGTTTTATTACTATTCTGCTAGCTGTATTTTCTATAGAATAAATAAATAGAGAATAGACTTTGTTCGATATGCTGGAAAATGTAATTGTAAAAAATATTGTCAGCGAAATTTGACTTTGTGCACTTCTTGCCGGTAAACTTTAACCATGTCAAATAAACTCCTAGATGCCCACGTTATTCTTAATATTTAATAATAAGTGAATCCTTTGTATATTAATTTATAGATGTACACTCCCAGTCACGTGAATCTCAAACAAATTACACCGACCTTGATTTTGTTTTTATAAAAACGTACCTTATGCGTACAAAATTTATAACTTCCGCGGTTTTAATGTTGTCATAATTACCTAATTACCTACTTTATAAACATTGTTTCGAATTATGGTTTTTTACTTCAACTAATGTAAGTTTCAGTTAATGAAGTTGCTGTAATCAAACATAAATAATTTAAGAGGATTGAGAATTATTTCTTGGGGTTTCCTATTAATATATTTATTAGACGCTAATACCAGTTTTTATTTCACGTTTGAAATAATAGTAATAATTTTTTTTTTATTAAATAATCTTTAATTTTTTCAAGACACCGTTGTAATAACATAGTTTATTACGCCAATATTCCTTGTTGTATTGAGCACGGTTTTCCTAATTCCACTTATGTATAATCGTCTATCAGTATGTTATGTAGAGTAATGTATGTAAGTACCAATGTTTGTGTTTTCCAGGTGTCGTCTCGAGTGAAGGCCGTCAGTTTTTCAGAGAGCGGCAACTACTTCGTGACGGTTGGCTTTCGACATGTCAAGTTCTGGTATCTGGAGTACTCTAGGAATGCTAAGGTCTGTTATAACAATGTCGTTTTCGATATATTCAGTTTGGCCTATTATAGCTAATTGGATTGAATGCTATAATGAAACATACAAAATAATCTTTTAAGTTGTAAGTTAGGGTTTACTGCCATATACATATACATATATTCTCCATCTCCGTATTGATATGTGATCTACCTATTACCTAAAAATTGCTTCTATATTAAGTTACTACAGCAATAAGTTACATGTATATGGTTAGCTTTGTTCAGCATTTTACATTATGTTTATGCCCACGAAATAGCTTCTAGACAATTTTCCATACCGAAATGGACTGTTATACAACGTTTTAAGGTTGATTTTTACGTTGGTATGTGTAGTTCAAGGAGCCAGTGCCACTGATGGGTCGTTCGGCGATCCTCGGCGAGCAAAAGGACAACGAGTTCTGCGACGTGGCGTGCGGGCGCGGCGCCGCCGCCGACAGCACGTACGCTATCACGCGCGGCGGGTTGCTATGCGAGTTCAACGGACGACGGCTGCTCGACAAGTGGGTGGAGCTGCGGGTGAGCGAGCGTGGACACTAACACACACACTATCAGACAGGCAGACATAACATACACGCACAGACAATAACATGCGTACATAATAAGACATAATAGACAGACATAGATAACATAATAGACACTAATGCACAAAGCACACATACACGTATACCGTACGTATATCTGTACGTGCTTCATTGTGTCATAACCAATCATCAATATTTTGTACAGAGATTTCTTTAGAACATGGAAAAATATCAAGTAAACACCTAAATATTTATACCCAATAAGGAGGCAGGACTTAAGTTTTATATTATGCGTATAAATCAGCGTCGCACGTGGCATATTTAAATACATACAACACTTATGATTTGAGACAATTATTCATCTGCTATAAACCTAAGCGTGTATATTAATGTAAATATTGTCTGTTTGTAGACGACGTCAGCGAACTGCATGGCGATAGGGTCGAGCTATATCTTCGTGGGGTGCGCGGAGGGCATCGTGCGGGTGTTCGCGCCGGACTCGCTGCGGTACATCACTACGTTGCCGCGCACGCACTACCTCGGCGTCGACGTCGCGCAGGGGGTCAACATCAAGTCAGTACATTCACATTTCGAGGCCTTTAGTAATATACTTACGATTAAAATAACCCTCTCATGAGCTGTAGGCGTTATTACCGTCTGTTACAGAATATTTAATTTTGTATGGTGCATGCTTTTGATAGTTCATTTTATCATTACTGAAATTCCAATACTAAATAGGACCGTTAAGTAATTACAATTCTCTTTTTCTTTAGAAGACGTAATAGCACGATAACGTTGCTTTAAGAGTTAGTAGTAATTTCCCTACTTCAAGCTAGAAGGTAGTCGCTGCATAATTGATATGTCCATTGACTGAACATTGTGTTACATTTATGTCTCATTAGAAGTAAATGTTTATCTATTGTTGACGGATGACTGCTCACGATCTCTGAACTCATCAGTCTTACATATCCATAAAAAAAAGAAATAAACATAAAATTGAAATGATCAAATTAGTTGTTTATCTTATTTCTAATAAGAAGTAGAAGGTAATAAGGTGTGGTATGTATGTCGGCAGCCACATGTTCAGCCAGCCGGCGACGGCGCGCTACCCGGACGCGGTGGCGCTCACGTACGACGAGCGCAACCACAAGCTCACCTGCGTCTACAACGACCACAGCCTCTACGTGTGGGACGTGCGGGACATCAAGCGGGTAACAACGCTAGCCAATAGCTAATACATTTACACTTGTCTCGCTCTATCTCTCTTCCTATACCCCTTTCTATCTCGTTCCATCTCAACTTATGATTTGTGATAATTATGAACGAATTACCAGACTTGTTTTTACTTACACACCAAATCTTTGGTATCACAATACACCATAAAAGGTATTGAAGAAATTAAATAAGAAACCGTTATTTAAGTTAAATTTTATGTTTAACGTAATTTATGTGAATTTCAAATCTATAATTTTTTATGAGATCTACAAAATAATTCGTGTAATAACACATATTCAGACCAAACAAAAATGTGACTATTGGTAATTCAAATAGGCGCTAAGTATGTACTCGCAAGTTCTATTCTAGATCAAATTGCAATAATTTTGTGTTAAACTTAAGGTTTATAATGTATTGTATTTTGACTCATTGATTTAACTATCTTTTGGGTACAGCTTAATAAAATAAAGAGACACGAGTGATCGTTATAAATGTTTTATTGCGACTGGATTAAAAAATTATAATCGACATAGACATACATTACGCTTGAAAGTATTATGCAAACTAGACAATCTATAAGTTCTACTAAATTATAAAACTGTATACATAACTATCCTTCTATATCTATATGTCAAACTGGACAGGTGGGTAAATCCCATTCGGCGCTGTACCACTCGGCGTGTATATGGGGCGTGGACATGGTGTCGGCGGACGGGCCGCTGGCGGCCGGCAGCTTCCTCACCTGCTCCTCCGACGACACCGTGCGCGTCTGGAGTCTGAAGCCCGCGCAGCCTAATATATACAGCAATGTTAGTGTTGACATCACTTGATACTCAGTACAGGTCTCTCCTCAGTACTGAGGAGGCCTAGGTGGACTTGTCTAGGCGTTATCTCTGTCATGCCGGTTTAGTACGGATTGGTGGAAGATGTTAGTGTCCAAACCTAGTGTCAAAAGTTTTGATATCGCACAAAGGCCTCTTACATGGATTAACGACTGTCCTTTAACAATGACAACAGTAACAGATAGCTGACTAAAAGTGCTATCTGACGCACAGAAACGCTCAAAAACTATCGCTTCTAGCGGTAAATTTGAATGTGCTACGTTTAAAGTAAATGATAGTATCTGTATTCCTTGACATAAGGTCCTGACGTAGCTTATTCCAAGTTAATGACAGGCATATTTTTGTACAGGAGCTCGGTAAAATCCTGTACATCGACCCCGAGTTAAAGTTCCTGAAGGATATGGATCTCACGGCCACCAGCGACAAGGACAAGTCGAAGACCTATGACGATAAGATTGGGGTTAGGTGAGTACAGTGTAATTATTTTTTATTATTACATGCTATATTTAGTAGATAGTTCTTGTGGTCTCAATCGATCAAGTGGTCTGTGTGTTTTCTGCCAATTTACAAAAGAATGAGTGTTTATTCATTTTTATACTCTTATTTTTACCTTTCGCTCGTCAATCTATCTGTTATCTTAAATGAATTACCAATAGAAGCTAAATAAATAACATAATTTAACTAAATATCTTACCATTCTTTTGCTAACTTACCATTATTTATCTTAATTTTTCTAGGTAACTCTATTTGTGCATCCCACTGGTCATGAAAATAATGTTATAAAAATTATCATCTATCCGTGTTTGTGTTTATCAGATGCGTGTGCGTGTCCCCGTGCGGGCGTCACATAGCGTGCGGCGACCGCGCGGGCAACGTGCACGTGCACGAGGCGCGCGGCGCGGCGCTGCACACGCTGGAAGCGCACGACGCCGAGGTGCTGTGTCTGCAGTACGCGGCGCGGCCGCGGCTGCTGGCGTCGGCGTCGCGGGACCGCCTCGTGCACGTGTTCCTTGTCGATGAGGTGGGTAGGGGCTTAATGCATGATCAACATACCTCCAATTTTTTTTGTTTCTTGATCGTCTATATGTAGACTCTACATTCGTGTTGAATACTCTTGATAATATTGTTAATTGTTCCTTATGAAACTTTAAAATCTGATAATGCAATCTCAATTAAATTTTCGTTGCACAAATTCTTTGTGAGTAGGTATAGGCCAGTTTAGTATAGAAGCAAAGTGACAAAATAAATAATAGGGTAGTGTTATAAAAGACACAATGCTGCGCTCTTTTCGAAGCACTGGTCGCGTTTACGAGAATTGATGGGCGCTTTTTGGGGAGAACTTTCGAAAATCTGTATATTGTTTTTCATAAAGTTGAATAAATTTGTATACGTAATATGATCTTAAATAT
>LGAG01000115.1:102846-117252 GCA_001278395.1 Lerema accius
CAGCTTTATAATATTAGTATAGATTAATTTCGACCAAATTTGATTACCATATAAATATTCCTAGTGAGTTAATATTAAAAGATAGACATATGCTGTCGCGGACATTTTGTTAGATCATTCAAAGCGGAATAATTCTTCCATACATATTTTTTTGATATCTTGAACCGTTTTCGCAGCGCACGCAACGGAAGCCCTCAAAGATGAATAATTTTCCCCGTTTTCTTCACATTTTCCATTATTTCTTTTCTCCTATTCGTCATAGCGTGATGTTATATAGCCTATAAGTTTCCTCTATAATTGGACTATCTAACACTGAAAGAATTTTTCAAATCGGTCCAGTAATTCCTGAGATTAGCGCGTTCAAACAAACAAACAAACAAACAAACTCTTCAGCTTTATAATATTAGTATAGATAAACACATGTGGTAAGTAAAAAAACAGTATATTAAAACGTTATGTATTCAAATGTACGATGTTTTACCAATTATGTCACCTTTTAATACCTCGTTAGGTCCTACAAGCTGGCGCGTGGCCTCTCGGCGGGGCCATGGCGCCGCTCGCGCCTCCCGCGCAGCTGGAGAGGCCTGCCCGTCTGTTCGAGGCCTTCTACCGGGCCTCGTTCAGCGGGCGGCGGCTTGCCTGGCTGCACCACCTGTGCACGGGCGAGCTTCGAACCCGGTACACCCAGCGGGTATACCACATTAGTGCAACTACGCCACAGGTGAGAATGTTTATTGTTTATTGTTCTCGAGTAAAAAAAATATTTTTAATTTTCTTTTCACAAATCGAGTTTTGAAATAGCGCTTTTAGGCTTGTTTTATTAAAACGGGCATTACTTTTCATATCAGGAACTCCACACTAAAAATAAGAATGTCGTATGTCGTTTTCACTAACAAACCACAATACTTCAGAACTAAATACTAATTACGTACCTATCGGCAACGAGGTTTCGGTAAGTTATGTAAATAAACAAATATTTTTGTAATGTACTTTTTACGTTAACGTTACATATAGCTGACTTACACTACTAGCACTCAATCACGACTGCAAGCGCTTGCGGCGGGAACTCACGTCGTGTTGTTCTCTCCTGTGCCTACTGTTCCCACTTAGTTAGGCGCGCTCTATACTATATTTGTTATTACTCTTAAGTGTTCTATAGACTACATTACGGTGTGTGTCGACAGTGCGCGCTGCTACTCATGTTCGAGACGGCGGACACGGTGCCGGTGCGCGAGGCGATGGACGCGCTGCAGCTGGAGGGCGAGGGCTGGTCGCGGCACGCGCGCCCGCTGCTGGACTGCGGGCTGCTGGCCGCCGACGACCTGGACGGCGCCTCCGACGGCGCGCAGCTCGCGCTCAACCTCGCCTTCACCTGCAAGCGGACGCGCATCCGGCTCACCTGCTCCGCCAACATCACCTCGCAGGGTTCGTTGCTTAGTCAAAGTAGAATGTTTCTTATTTATTACGTAACGGTATTTGGGGAATGGGGATCTTGTAATATGTTATGATGCGTTACATACGGGGAGGGAGGGTTTGAAAAATGCGTTATGTAACATTGGTTTTTTTGTTCGGAAAAACTATAGGGAAAATAATTCGTGTAACTCGGCAAAATGACGATAAAAATGGTCAATAGTGACGTGTGTTGTGTGCAGGCACGACGAGCAGCGCGGGCGGCGGCGGCTCGAGCGAGGTGACGCACTGCGACGACGACCGCAAGATGTACCTGCAGGCCGCGCTCGTGCGCATCATGAAGCAGAGGAAGGTAACACTCGTACTCTGACCGCTGTTTGACACCCACGGCCATCTACTTGCGCTACTATTATACTAGCTACTATCATACTCCCTACTAGCCTGGTTCACTTGAAAACGCCTCGGCGTGCTTCAGCTACGAGCTTACTAAACAATTCTTGATTTCTTAGTTAACAACGACCACTTAGTAAGTAGTCTTGTGGTTTGACTGCTCTTTTGTGGGCTATGTTCATAAAAAAATTACCTTAATATCACTATCATCATTATAAGTTCAAATCAGGTATAACATATGAATTTTTTTCTTCCTCCAGGTACTTCGTCACACGGAATTGATTCAAGAAGTAGTATCTCAGGCGCGCGGGTCGTTCGCCCCCTCGGTGGCCATGATCAAGAAATGTATCGAAGCTCTCATCGACAAACAATACCTGGAGCGAGCGCCCGGCACGTTAGACACGTACTCGTATCTCGCGTAAAACATACGAACGTACGCACAAAAGTTACAAAAGAAAGATGTTCGTTCACCCGCCGAAACTAGGTTTTCATCCTCCGAAACTCGGTTTTCACCCTCCGAAACCTAAGTTTCACCCGCTAAGGATGCGTGCAAAATGTAACGCGCGACCGCGACGTACGTTGTAGCGTATGACGCGCAAAGTACATTATTTGTTAATTTGTGAGTGTAGGAGTCTGCCGTGAAAATGATTATTGTATGTCGTTCCTGATTACTTCAGGTTATAGATGTATCCGGGCCTGGGACTCGCTTTTAATTCTGATAATACGAGAATATAAAAATATTGATTATTTTATACAATCGACATTCATTATTATTTATGTCACAAAATGTTCTTTTAGAATTTGATTTGTGCAAAGATTAGGATCGTAATGTCATTCTTGATTCTATATGCGTCTCTTTCGAACACTAGTTTTGTTTGAGTGTTAAAGAGAGAGACAAATATAAGTAGATGACGGTCCTAAAAATTTTTATCTTTGTAATCAAGGAAGTTTATAGAGCCCCGTTTCATTAAAAATTAAATAAAACACCACGACGATGCGAAAATGTTGTATGAGAGGTTTAGTACAATAGATTAAATGTTATACTTATAATATAGTAACGTGTACACGTATGTGCATAAACATTACTCGATAAGAATTATAATTTAATAAAATCTTTTAAAGATCTATATGGGAGAGATCAATGACGAAATTGACTTATTTCCAAACATGGCATGTGAGATATATAAAGTTCATAAACTTAGAAATAAAAGATAAAAACTAAAGCTTGTTTTATTTAGCCTGTCCACTAGTTATTTCACAGCTGAATATTCTTTTATTATATAGTATATTACTATCGAAATAACTTCGATAATTGATTATTAAGGTGTTACATTAGAAGTAAATACGAGGAACTAAATTATTGCTTATTATGAATGAAATCACTAGTAATTGGCCTATCGTGGGTCCTTGGATTTTAATCAGTACTTTCAATAATATTTTTTTTCTGGCCAAAATTCTATTAGAATTATCAAATTGAAAACGTCATTGTAATCATTAGCACGGCAGGCTTCTAGGACAGCGATCGGCGCACGCGCATATCCTTGTGATAATGGAATATAATTATGAGTCGTAGGAAGAAGCGTGCGTTATTTAATTTTCATTTCAAATAAAACCAATCGTGTTAGAGCGTTTTCATACTATCCGGTCGTCTTTGAAAGATGAAGCTAGAATCTACGTGTGCTATAGAATAATGGCGGCCATACTCGCTAGGTTATGCAAATCTGCACAGACTAGGATGCCAACGTATCAAATCTGCTATAAGCTTTCACACGAAACTTGACGTGTGTGCTGGAAAAGTTGCCAGTTTTCTATGGAACTCAACAAAAATTTTTATGGAAGAGTGTAACCTAGCACATATATGACCACCATAAGAATATAACGGAAGGGAAAAGAATACGGACGAGTTATTAAATCCGATATTCATCGGTAATTATTTTAATGTGCCATTTTTACAAGGGTCCCATAATAGTAAACTTCGCCGACATTAGAAAATAATAATTTTCCGATTATAAAGTTCCGGGAGATATTGGTAATAGGTAATATCGGATATTTAGTGCCAACATGAACAGCCATTTTGTTGATTTTTTTGCGTCCGATATAGATACGGTGCCTGAATCGTTGACACATCGGATAGTGTGAAAACGCTTAACTTGCGACACATTCACCAACTTCACGAATTATGACGAATATATCGAATACTAACAAGGAATAGATATACATATTGACATTGTAATGTTCACCCCCTGAAACACCTGCCCTAATCATTCACCTCCGCTAGCAATCTCATTCACTCCAATCTTCGCGGTATACGTGGGCTGTAAGTTATTTATTATTACTTTAATATATGTATGTTATGGATACAATAGATAAATACATAATAATTACTGTATTTATAGCTGTTTAATTTACTTCGTTAGTCCAGTTTATTCTGGTATTTCACCCTCTTTTAAGTTATAGAGTAGATGGAATATATGAAGTATAAAAACTCTGGCGCTATTTTATTTCTTCACAAGGTTGCAACTTGCAATACTTTTGTAGCAGTATACGTGGCCCATTACCTGTGAAATGCACCAACCAATGAATTCTGTAGCGTAAATACACAAACCCAGAATCGAATCCTGCACATCGGCCAATAATTTCGGTCACTCATTAACAAAGCTAAAGCCGAAACGACCCATGTAGGTACTATAAAGATAAAACGTTTGAATCGCGTTATCTTGTAATGAGAATGGCGCAATCTACAAGGAATTCCGGTTTTATCTTTCGTGATGTAGTGTGTACTGCTAATCGGATACCACCAACAGGTTGCGTCGAAATGACGTCACATGCCGCACTGGCTCTAATGAACGATAATATAGCAAAAAAATAATACGTGGTGTCTGTCACGTAAGCATTATATTTGTAGTAAATGTATTAATAGTACTGGAAGGCTTATGATGGACCAGGTCTCATCATCATCATCATTCATCATCATGAATTCTATGGGCGGCAGGGTATGACAGACCTCAGAGCTCTCCACTATTTTTATTACGTAAATAAATACATCATAATCGTACTTACTTATGAATGTACCTAATGGTATCCGTGATCAATAATTAGATATCCGTATTTGAATGACGTGACTCTCGAAAATCACCAAAATTCGTAAGACAAATAAATAGAAGTATTGTGTATTTACTAAGTTTTATATCCTTACCAGATTCCGTATCTAGTTAAGAGGATAATAGTGCGGAAAATTACTTGTCGTAAACAAGCCGCCTACTGCGACAGAAATTGATGAGACAGATAAATATTTATTCACCGAATTCCTAAAGGGTTTCGTTTGCTTGTGACCTTATATTTGTTTACATTCATAGTTATGGTAAGATAATAAGAACAAATCTAATCAAAACAAATGCTTATATGGAAACAATAAATATATCTACAAGATAGCCTTTAATTGAATCTAATCTAACGGGAGACTAATGACTTATTTTTATTGGTTAGTAACCTAAGTTATCGAATGCAGTATAATCTGCAGTCTGCATTAGGGATATTTTTATTGTATGGTAGGTATGAAAATAGCGAACCCAGGAACTTTCCATACTTTCCTATGAGCTTATGAATTTCATACGTAATTGACTTGTGACTTTGATCGATTGTTACATACTCTGTCTAGGTACATGTGATGTAGAGAGAGTCGTTACAAAGTTGGATTGGTTGGATTCTTGCTTCTCTTCAAAACTCCATTAGGGAATAAGACATCGATTTTTAAATTTTTTATTCAAATATGCAGTCCTTACGTATAACAATCTGATTTTTATACCAACGTCTTGTTAATCTTAGAATACCTACCCAGCACAGTTTACTTAATGATGGTTTATTCCCCTACCTATAGCAAAAACCTTATCTTGATAATTATGTCGCAGTAGATACCTAATAGGTGATGACTAAACATTGTGCTATTGCAAAAACTCGTAGGTAATTAATATAAAAAACAAGAACAAGTTTACATTCGTTTGCAACTAAGATTAGTAATTAAATCACTTTGACACAGTTTCATAACATCTTTCTAAGAATAAATTTGTAGATGTAATCGGTATAACATTTAAAGCTATTATTTTTATTAATATAGGCGCCATTTTGCCTGGGGCACTGTCTGTGATTAATATTTCGTCCCTTTGCTGTTTAGCGGTCGAAGTAGCGTCGAGAGAGATAAGTTGGAACTCGAGAGGTTTGACGTCATAACACAAACTTTTACAACAGTAAGATTTTTCTGTGACTGGCAGCGCTGGTAGAGGTCTTCCTAATTTGCTTGAAAAAAGAGTAAATAGCGTTTTACTAAATTAGTACGTACTCTATTTAGACATCATCTCCATTTACTTATAGGTAGGATAACTACAAGAACCATTCCGAACCAATAAAAAAATTTAAAATTGCTATTAATAGGTGGCCTTAACCACCCTTAGCCTACCCTTAGGTAGGGACGCCAATTTCAAGTGTCTTTATTTTCTATAACCCTATCATATTTTCTGTCAGAATTACAATATTTAAGTTCTACAAATCGATTGACCTACAGACATAGTTCTTGCAGTATTACAGAAATAATAGGTAAGAAAAGCACGTCCAATCGAACAAATATTGTGAAAATAGACTTGGTAGATTTGGTAACGAGGTTTCGTATGACTGCATGGCTGATAAGGGATGGAATATAGGCCAGCGCTGGACGACAGAGGACCATAGAGCGAAAACATGAAGGTGTTCACTGTCATCTGTACTTTGGCGCTTTTGCAGGTAACTAATACTAATATTTAAAAAAAACTAAAATCCTTGCCACGAGCAGTGTATTCTCGAGTTGAGTTTTGTTGCATAAATAATGTGTTAAAGAATGGAATTGTAAGTCTTGATCAAGACTGTTCAAAATTAAAGCTGTAGTAGTAATGTACCTAATGTAAAGTTGACCCTTCTAATAGAGTTAAACTAAGTTTTGTAAGAATAAAAACATAAACCTTCGTTTTCTTTCACAGCAAGCATACTCGCAGTGCCTGCCGGCGACAGCGTATTGTCTCTCGCCGCCAGCGCTGGAGGTGCTGACATTGCCGTCATGCTCGCCGCTGCCGCTGACGCTTCCAGCGACCGCGCTGCCACCGGCTGCCCTGGCAGAGCTCCTACCAGCGCTAGCACCACTCCTGGCTACCACTATATCGTCGTCCCTGGCCGCCACGTTGCCCCCCCTGCTCGAGGCCGCTCTGCCCACAGTGCTGACGTCAGCACTAGCCGCTGCAGCTCCCCTCCTGTCAGCGCTTCCTGCTGGTTGCGCATGCGCACCGTCCCCTATTCTTTACTCGGCGCCTCCCGCCCCTACATGTATATATTTGTAGGGTGTAGGTGTAATGGTAGTAATAAATAATATTTAATAATTTTGAATTTATCATTTAACAGTCAAAGTAACCGTGTCTTATTTAAGTGTATTCCCGGATATACACTGGTGTTATTCATTTGATGACCGGGTCCGGGCCCGGGTATGTGACAAACTTAGGTATCGTTTAATTATATTGAACAATAGAACTTGGTTAATATTGTAGTGTCATTCAATTCAACATCGAAATTCAACTCGTGAAACTGTCGAATAATTACGCAACGACAAAATTATGTTTGGTTACACCTGGTATCTTTAAAACTTGTATGATTCGTATGTTAGGTAAGAAATTCTGCCTTTATTTTGAAATGTGTGATTATAATACATCAATTTATGTGAAGTCATGTTGTTTGTATGTTCTGTAGTTAATATTTTCATCTAAAATTTAACTTAAAATGGACATCATATTACGGGGCTTACGTAAGATGCTCCTAGAAGTTACATGAACTCGGTTGAAAATAAAAAATCAATTATAAATACTTAACAAATTTATTATAAACCTTTGGTTACAGAATTTAAAACAAATTAAATTCTAAACAACAACATAAAACACATGTCATTCTCATTGTTTTCAATATAAAAACAATGGAAGGAATTCACTATGTTTTGTAATTCATCATTATTACCTATTAAATAAATTTCCACAATAATGTATTGCTAAATAGTTTCTATGAAATAAACGTAGTTGGCCGATCGTTGAACTCACTATGTTAAAAATAACTTCTAAACATAAACATTTATTAATGAAATGCCCACATAAAATTATGTAGTGTAAAACATTATAACACAATTTTATGTATGTTATTTTTATCACATAAATTATTCTTGAAGAGGTACTACGATCGGTCGACTCGTTTAATAATGCTAAACAAAACATAATAATTTCTATTCTAAACTTAAAAATTTTATGAAACATTTTTGGCCAAATATGGCTAGATTTACCTCATAAATATAATTTCTATACAATTCCTAAGTGCACTTTAGTATTGTTTATTTATTTTTTATGCAAAGTAACATAATAAAAGCAAAAAATGTGATTACCGCTGCTTTGAGAAATTTATGCGAGAAAGCGGTACTCAAATTTCTTGCAATCATTTTAATTTTAAAACTAAAGATCTACTAATATAATAATTTTTTTTTTAATCCTAATGAAAATGTTATCAAAACACCACAGTTTGAGACTGTCCATCGTCTACATACATAAAACAGAAAAAAAGATGGAAATAAAAACAAAAAATCGGTAGAACGAAATAAGATTGTTTATGAAACATTTTTTTGACTAGATTTTAATTTTTAAATAATAACAAGTGTAAAGCATAAATTGTAATGTAATCTTTGGTTTTGGTAATATAAAGCGTATGCTTAAACTATTTGTAATTTTAAATACACTTATAACAAAGTTAGATCTAATATGAGGTAGATTTGCTTAATAAAATCATTTTTGTTTCGTGCTATCAAACAGAAAATATATTTTCACAGAAAAAACAGGTATTTTTTTAGCCCTTACCGCAACATAATTAATTTACACTTTTTGTTTTTAAATAAAAAGTAACGATATAAACGTTTAAGTTGAATTTAACATTTTCAAAATAAATACTTTTTTTTAATACTCCTAATTCAGGTAATTAATTAAAGCAGTCGCATTACATTACCTAATAAGATACGTCACAACATTGCTTCACTGTGTAATTATTATTATTTCAATTGTTTTGGTTGAGATTCTCATTTATGAAGCCTTCAAACTGTGGCGTTCTGTCACGTGAGAATCGAAATTAATTAATAATTGATTAATTGATGTAACAATTGCTGCATCAATTAGTACAGTCAGCATAATAGAGTGTTAATTGCGTGAACAATTTGGTAATGTTAATATATGTTTTTATAAACATACATAAATAAATACATAAAAATCAACTGTATTATAACTTAAACATCAATTTTGATGCTGACTGTACATAGTACACACTGGGTTCCACATACATATTTGACCTTCAACAAACTTGTTTTATTGCCTTTCATAGCTTATTGATAACTTCAATAGGTTAAAATGTAATGACAAACAATTTGAACTATAACAAACCCAGCATCATATTTTTTACAATTACATGTATTTTTTGTGTTAAGAAAGACAGGGTCAAAAATCCTACATCCTTCACCATTTATTGCAATTACATAATTTGTAAATGCTTAAAATATTGGCAGACATGCAAATATTTGTATGTTTGATAAGTCATCAAAGCACATGAAGAGCTCTGAGACATTTATCATAATAATAGTTTATTATTTATCTACAATTCATTGGGTTTTAATGTTTAGCAAAACCTCACCTATACACATGTTGTAGCAACATGTATTATATGACACGATTTCTTTAGTTACTCTTTGATATCAAATAACATTTTTTGGGCGATAACTAGGTACATTTAAGATAAGATCTCGTTACAAATTTGATATTTTAATTATTGTCACATACACATCAGCAGGATTACTAAACTTGGAGACATTTTTTTTTAGCTCGCGTTTAATTCTCATCTCAATTTTTTAATCAAACCTATTTAGCCTAGCGGTCGGCATTATTTTCACCCAAAAACTATCTAAAAAAAATTTTTTGTTTTGCAGGAGAAATTACTAGGGAAATAATTAGGTTTTAAACTCGGTTTAAATGCTTACAAACACTAAACATATCGCATAAGAGCCCCCACTAAGAAATCAAAGAACCGCGGGTTGCCGACCACTAGTCTAGTGAACTTCTCACAACTATTAGAATAACTGTAATTATGAAAATATGCAGATATCTCTTATATGTAGATTTCCACACGTATTAGACAAGTGACTTATACGCAGAGCCTCGAAAAATGCATTGTGCGTATGATTTTAATAACTTTTGATAACACCAAAGTATAGTGCCTCAAAATAGATTTTCAAATTATTAAGCCATCCGGCTTAACTTTAAAACAAACTATGTAGATAATGTGAACAGACTACGGTCTAATACTCTCATATTTATTAATAAAGAGTTGATAACATTAGTTTAGTAAGAGCAATACACTTTAAATTGACGCAATATTGGTGAAATGGTGACAAACAGCGCATGGTCTATACGTGTCACGTTAGTATTACGGAACTCACCGTCGCTCGTCATCGATTGTTATCACGTAAGAATTTAATAGCGTTATCAGGCGGAGCGTGTCTGAACTTGGTTAACATTTCAAATTGCAATTGTTGAGAAGGCATTAAAATGCCATACGTTTGTGCGCGCGGAATTCATTTGCGATTCTAACGGTCTGCAGCGTGTGATAATAGCATGATTCATTGCAGTTACAATGCTTTTGCGTTTAGTTTGTATAGTTGGAACTTCTCACGAATTTTAAGTTTGCTAAAAATTCGGGAAATTCTTGACGTCAGATAGATTATCTATTAATTAAAGAGTTCGTTTTCTAGCTTTCGACTTTTTTCACATCTATATAATGAATCCAATCTCGGTTTGAGTTATATCTTTCGTTTGTAAGTAAGTAAATATGTACCACCTATGCGTAAATAAATTTATCATAGGTATCTTAGATACGCGTATCTGGCACGAATCGTGGTTTCAATGAACTGATTGGAAAGTTTCTGAAATTTTACTTCTTCCAGTGAGCAACTGTTAAAAAAGATCGCAGTTAAAAAAGATCGCAGAGATTAATACAAGTACTAATTCCGCCCTCTCCAAGAAAGAGAGGGGGTTAGAAAAAGTATAAAAAATCTTCGAATATTTATCACATCGCTGCGTGAAAAAAAAAGAAGGGTCAATATTTTCGTATTTATCTGCTCAATTTTAAATTCGGACAGCTACGTAACATAACAATTTTTGAAGAACAATTTATTACGTATCAGAGATATCATACACTTCTCGTATAACTCACTCAGATTTTTTAGCCACAAAGCTGCCTAACTACCAACAATCTGGGTACCTCTTAGCCTGGTGGCCAGCCCATCTGGCGCGCGCCGAGCACATGCAGATGGAGGTGGTAGACCGACTGCGCGCCGTGCCTGCCGTTGTTGACGATGAGCCGCCAGCCGCCCGGGGCGCGCTCCGAGCCCAGGGAACGAGCCACCAGCATCAAGTGGCCCAGGAGCTGCAACCGAGTACGACTTTTTGGTTGCTGGTTGATAATAGATCGTATGTAGGATTATAGATGCGTTATTTAGTTTGAAGAATTTAGAGGATTGGTTACTAAAATTACCAGGTTGAATTCTAGCTGTCGCTGAATTCTTTGAACCAATTATTATACAATGAGAACTTTTCTCTCAAAAAGACAATAGTTAATTAAATATATTTCAATAGATCATTTACTACATTTTAAAACGAAAACCATCTCAAGTAATCATAGGTAAAGTCAAATGATATTCGTTTGTAAAAGATTTAGCAAAGACATTCCTATACGTTTCCACTAACCGCATACCAATGTTTGCTGTGTAATTACACGCGGTCATACGAGACAGACACATCACAGATAACGTATCGCCGAGCTATGTTAGCTATACCGACTATGATAAAACATTCATACATCAACTCTAATAAAAGAAAAATGTGAAAACGGAAATGGATTTAAAGGGAATGCTAGTCTGAAAGAGCTAAATGAAGATTTTAAAGAAGATAGTGGTAGTGTTAAGTCATTTCCTTCCTATGTCCAAATTCGGTCGGTAATATGTTCGTGATACCTTTGGTATCACTGATTGATATAAAATTTACCATAATTCGATAAAGCTGATGATTGATAGGTTTTGTTGAACAAGACTAGGAACTTTTTATTGTAATGATGTATCTTATTCATATTTTAAATTTTGATGTTCCTTAAGTGAGCTATTGCTTCCAAAGACGAAATAAATGATTTAAATTTGAGTATCACAGTCAAGGCCACTTTTCCACTTGCTTGTCAACAATTAATTAGGTATACAAACTACTAATAGTTGTCATGAGTAGCAAGTAAGATAAATCAGGAATAATTTTAAAGATAGCTATTTGTGTGACATTGATTATGTGTATTTTATTCATTGTGGGAAATAACATTTTAGAATGCCTCTCTTTACACTGATATGATGTGAAAATCATAATTATATTGATCCAAAATTAGGACATATTTTTGAACAATTAGGTATTTATCTATAAAATGAATCATCTTGTGCCTATTTTAAAGAGCAAAGAATAAGATTGTGATGATATTAACAGAGAAGGAAAACTTTAATTTAACCTGTATAGCTGATGAATTGTTTACATAATTATAAATTGTTAGTGCAATACAATGCAATAAGGATTTATCTATATGATATTATACATTAATTGCTATTTCATATATAATTTAGTAGCTTAAATAAAGTTAATTATGTTATAAAACCAAATTTTCTAAAATACATATTGAAATAGTAGTTTTAGAACAGACCCTTAATATTATGTATATAGTCATAATTCATAATTTACAATTTGACAAGGGGCTCAGAAGGATCTAACATTAGCATTACATAATTGCTAGTTTATGTAAAATAAATTAGTGTACCAATTTATTTAACTGCAGTGGGTAGATCACATCATCATAAACTTGTTAATGAATATAAAATGCCCTGTTTTTGAAGACAGGGTTGAAATATATTGCATAACTATAATAATGCTAAAGTTGGTAAATATTTAATGTATCTACAAACTTTAGATAAAATACAAAACCTATTTGCTTTTATTTAAAATAATCCGTCCTACAAACATGTTCTACCACTACATTGTCTGAAGAATGCTTATAAATGGGTAATGAATATATTTAAATAAATTCCTGCATAATTAATTTCTTGCGCTTGAATCATAATTCTAATTTAGCATACCATTTCATAACATGGAAGAATTTAAAACTTAATAACATATTATTCTTTGTATGCCATAAATTTACAAAATGATATTCTACCTATATTTTTTTTATCTTTGTTAAAGTTCGTTATCTCAATGCAATTTAATTTGATCCTTATCGCCTTGTGCATAAGTAAAAACTGCCTTGGACCATAACATCGTACCACATAGCAAGGGCAAATTCTATTCCAACTTCCCTATCACAGTAAAAGTGCAATCATATTAGAACTTTGGACTAAGCAAGCTATGGCTGAAATTGCAATGGCATACCTCTTTATCGGTTTGCTCTGCGTCTTGGAGGCGAGGAATTCTTCGCTTCGGTATCACAAGAAAATGCACCGGAGCTTGCGGAGAAATGTCGTTGAAAGCCAAACATAAATCATCTTCGTATATAATATCTGCCTTGATCTCTTTGGAGATTATTTTGTCGAATATAGTAGGACCCGGCGAAGCAATGCTACTCGCCTGCGCGCGTTTTACTTCGTCGCTGTACGGTCTATGAACCGCAATGGCAGCACCGCGGTTCAGATCGTAAATATTCGTGGGATAACTCTTCTTTAAACGAAATTTAAGAGCTCGCTGAAGAACTTTGTTGAACATTTTCGTAGATTTTGTCTGCAATTTTTCAACACATCCTCTTCGTCTCAAAATTTTAACTGATTTGTCACATTTGACAATTTTGACAACTGAATTGTTTTTACTTTTTAAATACTGTCACAATAGGAACTTCGACGATATTTATGTGTGCAGCCACCACAGCTAATATAATAACAATTGATGTGCGATGCACAGAGTATTGCTAGTGCTAATAAAACATCAAAGCGATGATTGCTTTGATCTATTGATTGAAGAGAAGTGGTAAAACCGGTTTTAATATACCGATATAATTTACAACACATTTTAATATGATTAGTTTTTTTACCTCATTCTTTTTATTACCGATTTAGGTTTCACTTATCTTAAACTTGCATCTCTGCCTTGCCTTCCTTTGGAATTCATGAATTTGAGTTTAAATTTACTGCTTTAAATACTAACTACATACCCGTTGTTGCCGTATTCCTAGTAACAGCAGATGCCAAGTCAAATTACCAAGAGATACAAATGAAACAGCATAGAAAAGAAATACAATATTATTTATTAAAGCTTAATAATTACGTACAAAGACGATGCATAAAAATTATATCAAAGATAATAATAGTGATGATCCTTGTCTTGAATTATAAAAGTGTTATAATTATGATCATAAAATATAACGTTTATGAATAGTAACTATTATGCGTGAGCAATTTTATTTTATTTCAAAATATAAATTATAATAAGTCATAACAAATAAAAT
>LGAG01000115.1:117439-128893 GCA_001278395.1 Lerema accius
ATTCTCCATTATGATCATAAAATATAACGTTTATGAATAGTAACTATTATGCGTGAGCAATTTTATTTTATTTCAAAATATAAATTATAATAAGCCATAACAAATAAAATGGTCATTATATTAAAAAACATAGATTGTGTTACATTACATAAATTACGTATTTTACCAATAGGTATTTAATTTATTTATTTACAAGAGCACCAGGCCCACATTTAGCCGGCTGTGATGAATTATTCGTTTTTAAATTACACTAAGCTACCAGTTACTTTTAGAACCACGTTTTTACTAAAATATCACTCCTTTCGTCATTAATTTAATATTAATTGCAATGTTGAACTGAGTAGGTAGAGAGCAAAAGGAATGAAACTAAAGACATTGAAATACTGGTACCATCTCGTCCTTGATCCTCTTCAAGTTTTAGTACTAATTCCCTTTATTGATAAACATCGATTAACTTTCATCAACGTCTTATCTCTGGTTTAATTAGTTTCAGCATTAATAGACACAGAGTGAGCTGTAATAAAATTTAGTCCTAGGATTAGGTAACTAGTTAAAACGTAAATATAGATCATCCCAGAATAAACACATTTTTATTGATAAGGCCCTAAAAGATTTATTATTTTACAGTCCTTAAATATAAATATTTAACTATTTAATAACTACGTCACTAGCGTTGCCGTTACATACGAATATAGGGTGTTGAGGAGAGACAGCAATATTTTGAGAACGCCGTGTACTAGCTCTCTCACAGACGAGTTGCTGAGCAGCAAGCGAGAGAATAGGATACATAATACAAACACTACGCCATGGTGGATGTAGTACAGTCTGAAATATAATAATAACATGATAAAGAATGTTTCTTACTACATTATTACTACCGAAATAATTTATGATTAGAGATTAGCAGTTGATATTAATTGAATTCAGTTAAGCCTTTGGTTACATCAACATAAAAATTTCAATGATTGTAACTATGGGAAATTAAAATAAATAAAAAGATGTTATTCATTTAGTGATTTAAGAAAATAATTCTACTATTTTATATGTTTAAGTTTATTAGAATTATTTTTTAATAGGTTCAATTGAGGGGTTCTGCAAGGAAGTATTCAGCGTCTCATATTTTATATTTACCTGTTCATATGCCTCTTAGCTTCTGGTATGTCTGCATCTTTTTCCTGAAGGAGATATCTCCTGGTACCTTTTATGAAGTTAGTGTAATGGTCGTCCCAGCTGCAAAAAAAGAAAAATAATTTAATGAGTGCAATGCAAATATAAACACTTTAAGTATAATAGTGTTAAATAAAAGTGATGTGCCTAAAATAAGCGACACAGAAACAGATATAAATGACTAATTTGTAAGTGCGATACCTGCCCATGGACTTTAGTTCCATTCTTAATTACCTATTTATAAACCTTTTGTCAAAATCTACAATTCAAAGCTTTAAGAGTAGCTTTTGTCATTGTCTATGTAAAATCCTTATAAGGTGTAGGTATAGAGCGAATTGCATTTTAGCTGCTTTTCAGTATCGAAAGAAGTGGCCTATCTGCCAGAGTCCTTAGAGGAAATATTATAGGACCTCAGTACTGACTTTATACTTTTCGGGTCGAGGTTATATATGGCAGCGTCTTCAATAGTGAGGCGCTCGCGCAGCCTGGCCACGTTGTTGGTGGTGAAGTGCCACTCGTTGAGGGCGAAGAACGCCAACACCTGGTTCATTGCTCGCAGCTTCTGCTCCGCTAGGATGAGGCTCACTCTGAAACAGGCGGAGAAATGGACATCTTCATTTAAAGTTGTAAGTAATGTGGTAGATTTTGTATACTCCTAAGGGATTCAAAAGGGAAGAGGAAGTAAAAAAATAGTAGGTACAGGGAGACATAAAAGTAACTGATTTCGAACTGTTACGTTGGCGTGTTGTAGAGAATGTTGTTACAATATATTTTGCTATGTAGTAATAAAATATAATTATAGGTACTCGTAGTTAAACTTATTTCTTGAGTGCCATGGGAGTGAAAATTCAAGTTCTGCATTATCTTAAGGAAGATTGTTGGTAAAGCTTAAAAGTTGATCTAACTCACTTCATCTTAATCCCGAGTGCTCGCACCAAGTACTCCGCAATGTATAGTGGAACCGTTTGAAACAGAAACTCCATCACTTTCTGCATGTATCTGTCAATCAGAGAAATGCTATGAGCGAACTTCTTATGGGAGGGTAAATCGCATTACGGTGCCAGTCTATCTGGCTTCCCCTTCTCTTACACGTACAGCAGGGACTGGTAGCCTCCTCCCTTCTCACTCTATTCCACGACAGACACTTCTCTCGAGAGAGATCTCTTTGCGCATTATACAGTGTATAGTGGATTGCACTACAGTGGGTATAGTAACAAGTGACTGACCTGTTTTCGACGCCGGCGCCGGCGACGTACCAGAAAGCAGCATCGAGCGGGTGCGCGCGCAGCTTCTGTCGGATGTGGCCTTCAAACTCCAGCCACGTGGTCGGATGCTCGAACGTGCTGCAGTTGTACACGCGGACGGAACTCGGCCTGAAATGGTTCAGCTGCCAGATAAGTATAGGTAGTGATTTTGATTGCTAAGCGAGAAGTATAGATACTTGGTATAGGGTAAGTAGTTTCTTAATTTGGACAATTTTTGATTCAGCTTTCTCACGGGACCATAGACGGCATTTAGCTTTGTTGGAGCAGTAGCATGATTTGACGCTTAGATACTCAAATCTAACTTATTTTAAAGACCACTCTACCCTCTTACTTATCAACAGCAGTCTCCCAAGCGACGGCGATCAATGTGTCGATAGCGATGTCGACCGGCAGCAGGTCAGCTCGAGCGTCAGTTTTGCGGCAGAACACGTGAAGTAGACCCTTGCCCGCGGCCGCCACCACGCCGCTGGGACCGTTGAGGTTTTCGATCCAGCCCGGGAACGGGTGCTTTAGGGCTGACACCACTGGAACATCGACATTACAATGATGGTCACCATTAATGGCTCACTAAAGGACAGAGCTTTTTTTTCCTAAAGGACGACTAAATTATCACCACGCTGCTTTAGTGTGGATTGGTAGAGGGAAGAATAGATGTCCAAGAAAAGAAGTGTGGTAATTTCAGTCAAAGCAATATACGAAATGTTACCAGTTTTTAATACCTATGGTGGGTCTGAAGATGGCGATAGGGTATCCCTTGTTGCCGTGACTACGAACGGCTTCCTCAGACATGGCTTTCGTGAAGGTGTAGGTGTTCGGTTTCGGCTGGATATATCTGGAATTATATACACAATCATTTTAATTGCAGAAACTCGCACGCCGGCAGCTGGCGAAAATGCACACCAGAGTAGTAACGAATCATCCGTGCTCAAATACATACATACGTAAGTAAATTAAGATAACGTTCTCCAGGACGAATGTACCCCTGCACATATTATTTTCTAGTGCATTGAATCCTGACATCACCTTATATTTTTTACTACCTGCTTACTTACTGTGGTGTGATCTCAGACAGCAGAGGTGGTGGAAGAGCCTTCACCAGATCTAGCAGCTTGTCAAGAGGCGCCGGTGCTGGATACACCTTCTCTTCTACGAGCTTCCGTTCTGGGTTGCTGTACGCTGTCGACATGTGGATTAAAGCCTAAGAGAAGACGAAAGAAGTAAGTCAAATTGTAGAATAATTTCAAAATGTAATTTAAAGCCTCTACTGCGAGATTTAATACTTTAACAGTGTATTAACCTCCATATTTGGCAGCTGGTCACAGAGTTCCATCAGCCGCAGCACGGAGAGCACATTCTGTTCCACCGCCGTGTTGAGAGGCTCGTCAAATTTCAGAGTGGCCGCGTTGTGGAACACTATAGACACCTGGAAAATGGTTCACGTTCACGATCAACTATTATGAAGTTTGCCTGTATATAATGAATACAACAGCTTGATAAACTTTGCTTAAGGCGTCTTAATTAATTAAGCAGCTGGGGACAAAATCATGCTTACTAACATGGGAATGGGACACTAGTAACCAAGTAATGCGTCGTAAGGTGTAACGGGATTCTGATAGTCATTACTTAATAGCTATAAAACTTAAATGCAACAGCTTACCAGTACCACTATTACAAAGAAAATGAATTGGAATTACCTCTTGTAAGTTCTTCATGCCATCTCCAGTGATACCCAGGTTCGGCTGGGAAACGTCGCCGGGAATTATGCACAGTTTGTTTAACTGAGACGGGTGCGTCTGTCTGAGCACGTCAAATACCTGGAGAGACAGAATACACTTAATTAATACTTATGACGGTTATAATAATAATAAAAACGATGTTGTGTGACGCAAAGAAGGGATGTGTTGAAAAATGGACGGGAAATTCTTTGTGTAGGAATGAATGACACCAAAAAATTCGAATATCCGCGCACTTGCTGGCGACGTCTTGCGACAACAGGTAGATGGCGGATATGACTGACCACAGATTGCGTTTCTTCAGAGCAATCCTTAATTTTTTCTTCGGCTTGTTTACAGTCATACCGTCAGAAACTGATTTTAATAAGAATAAAAGAGAATATGATTTATAAGTTAAAAACAATGCAACAAGTATCCGACTTCAGGTAAATAAATATTGGAATTGAAAAATAAAAGTTGTATTTTTAATTTCGTTTTATTTTTTATTTTTCTCTCAACATTTTGGTGTCTATGGAACTAATAAAAATATACGAGATGAGTTTTTTATAAATACCCCCATTTTCTTATTGTTATTCAAATGGAAAATTTAAACGTGCAAGATGTTGCGATTGTCTTCTGAGCTTAAGAAAAAGAAGAAAATGGCTTTAATGCGAAGTTTACGCGTAAGAAGACCGAGTAAGTATTTTTTTTCTTTCCATATATTCTTGAACACAAACTAACTGACAACTCAATTACTTTTTCGTATGATGCACTATGAGACAATGATTTCAGATCTTTCGTTTCTATAATCTCATATCATAATTAAATTTATTAAAGGTATGGGTCTACTGATGGCGTGTACTCGTAAAATGAAAACTTAATATTTATTTTACGGAAGAAAATTTTACATGTATATTCTACATTTAACACATAACAATATAATATATCTCAGAACATTGCTAACAGAAAATTGTCCAACTACCCTCATAGTTAAAAACTGCATAACTTCGACGTAGTGCACTAATGTTGAAATGTTCTTTACAGAAACCACACCGGAAGGGAAACCTTGTATTTCTAATTCCAGTTTATCGCCTAAACAGCCTGAGATAATGACGAGAACAGACACCGAGAGATACGATCCAATACAGTCCGTTGACGCCGCAATTGATGAATGGATGAATGAATATATGAGGTGCCAAGTTTTCTCATCACCAATGACTGCTGAACGATGGGAAAATAGAAGATGGGATCTAATCCGAAGCATGTTTGTAGAACACCCGAGTAAGTACATTTTTGGGAGTTATTAGACTTTGTTTGTAAAAAATATTGATTTCATCCCAAAGTAACGTACGTATTGCTAGAATTATATTAAAAATCCAAATCGTGATTATTCTTAGTGACAACTTTAATTGAAATCCGATTAACTGTTGATGTCTGATTTAGTCCAAACACAAAAAGGAACTTACATTATACAATTGGCATCAGATAATACTTAATGTAATCAATTTTTGTTTTTCATTCAAAAGTTACTACGACATCATCGGAATCTCACGCAGTAGAGACCATTGATACACAAGCACTGGTTCACCGAGCAGACGATGAAGAATCTGATACAGATCCTCGACACACGTCAGCTAGCAGAATGCAGAACATGTGTGCACAAACAGAGGACCTTAGTGGTCCTAGTGGTGTTGCCACATCTAAGAACAACACAGACGACAGTGACGAACAATCTGGTATGTCTGTTGATAAAGGTTAGTATAATTATGATTGGTTTAATTGTCGGTTAATTGGAGAGTTAAGTAATAAATGTTGAATTGTTGTTTACAGAACCCACAATTGAGGGGGAGGGTAGTGTCTCTAATGCCAGTTTATCGCCTGAAGAGCCGGAGATAATGAGGAGACAAGAGACTGAGAGATATGAACCATTGCAGTTGATTGACGCTTCAGTTGGTGATGATAATTTATTAGCAGCTATTTCTGTTGATAAGAGGCAAGAGACTACTTCTGTCAGAGAAATGGAGGAACCTGAAGCAACAAGTACATCTGATAATAGTGGTTGTTTTAAACTTGATGAAATTGTAAATAAAACCCGCTATGGATATATGACGAGCCAAGTTATTCCACGGTCAACTACTGCTGAACAATGGGAAAATAAAAGATGGGATCTAATACGAAGCTTGTTTGTAGTAGAACCGAGTAAGTTGATCTTCATAAATAAAGATTACTTATAGACTTTACCGTTACTACGCCCGCGGAACAGTGGTTTCGAAAAATTATTGAATTAATTCCAAGGGAACCCATTACTGTAATTATTTTAATAACCCAGATCATGCTCTGTCTTAGTGAAAACTATTGTCGAAATCCGATTAACTGTTGATGTCTGATTTAGTCCAAACACAAAAAGGAATTTATCTACATACTACAATCGGGATCAGATAATACTTGTAATTTTTTTTTCATTTAAAAGTTAGCACGACGTCGTCTGAATCCCAGGCAGCAGAAACCATTGTAACACAAGCACTGGTTCACCGAGCAGACGACGAGGAGTCACATACAGATCCTCGTCACACGTCATCTAGCAGGACGCAGAACATGTCTGCACAAATAGAGGGCGCTAGTGTTGTTGCTTCACCTGTAACCGACACAGACAACAGTTACGAACAATCGGGTATGTCTGTTGATAAAGGTTAGTTAAAGTATGATTTTACATTGGTTCATCATTAGTTAATTAAAAAAGTTAAGTTATAAATGTTGAAGTGTTGTTCATAGAACCCACATTGGAAGAGGAGACTCGCGTTTCTAATGCCAGTTTATCGCCTGAAGAACCGGAGATAATGAGGAGACAAGAGACTGAGAGATACGACCCATTGCAGTCTATTGACGCTTCAGTTGGTGATGATAATTTATCAGCAGATGTTTCTGTTGATAAGAGGCAAGAGACTACTTCTGTCAGAGAAATGGAGGAAGCTGAAGTAGAAAGTACATCCGATTCTGATAATAGAGGTTGGTTTAAATATGATTTTATATCAGCTAAACTACCGTATATAAACACTTCATTAATATGGGTGCGATTATGTAGAGTCGTACAGTATTAATAGAGTTGATTAATTAGTTACAGCCGCGATGCGGCAGCTTAATATAGGGTTTGACTTTCGGCAGGCATTATGATTATACATTGGTTTAATCGTTGGTTAATTACACACTTGTAATAAAACTGTTGAATTGTTCTTTACAGATTTCACACTGGAAGCGGAGACTAGTGTTTCTAATGCGAGTTTATCTCCTGAACAACCGGAGATAATAAGGAGAGAAACTGAGAAAAACCATCCATTCCAGACCATAGACGCCGCAATTGATCAATGGATGAATAGATATATGAGGAGTCAGATTTTCTCATCACCAATGACTGCTGAACGATGGGAAAATAGAAGATGGGATCTAATCCGAAGCATGTTTGTAGAACAACCGAGTAAGTAGATTTTTGATTCAGGATTAAGTTATACCTTCATATCGCCCGGCGGAAAAGAGGTTTGGTAAAAAATATTGAATTTGCATACAAACTTTCAATCATTATTGAAGATTTTTAATTGTACTTTGAACAATAAATAACGTAGAATGACTGGTAGATCTTAACGTAGAGGTTGGTTTAATTATTGGATTAAATGACGATTGTAAAATAATTTTTGAATAATTTTTTACAGATTTTACACTGGGGGGGAACACTCATGTTTCTAATGCCAGTTTATCTCCTGAACAGTCGGAGATAATGTGGAGGAGAGAGACAGAGAGATACGAACTATTGCAGTCTATTGACGCCTCAGTTGGTGACAGTAATTTATCAGCAGATATTTCTGTTAATAAGAGGCAAGAGACTACTTCTGTCGGAGAAATAGAGGAAGCAGAAGTAAGATCGTGGATATCTAGTGTTATTACAGGTTTGAGTACGAGTACTAAACATACAAGGAAACACAAAATCTCGTCGGGACAAAACAGAAAAGAAAACGCAAAATCTCCGCGGACCTCAACAGAAAAGTGGATTCTGACCAAATTAGACCATACAGAATGAAGTAGAAATCAGGTCCTCGTAATCATGGATATTATATTAAATGATTTATTCTACTATACGTTTTTCATTGTGAGGGTAAAATTCATTTTCTTAAAATACCTTAGTATTTTTTTTTCTAGTAATGATTCCTACTGTCTTGACTTAAAAGGATACTCAATTATAATTCTTGGGACTTTAATGAGGTTTTGATTAGACATTAGTATTGAAATAATTGTTTAAATACCTTTTTAAGTTTCAATTTTATGTAAGTACTTACAATACATTTCAGTTCAGTTGTGTGTGTACAGGGGGTACCACCACTTTCGCTTACCAACTACTTGGAATATTTGTAGTGTGTGTATTTTGCTATGAACTATGAACATACCTGTGACTGCTTTATTTGCTGAAGTCTCTTCTCTGGTGTGGCGCCCTTCTTCTGTCTCAGCAGGAGATGAACTCTTCCTATATTCGGACACGTTGCTAACAGTCGCTCGATCAGCACCTGGATGTACGAGATGATAAACTTGCAGTCACTAGTATTTGTTGTTAAGCGTTTGCCACTTTGCACATAGGGAATCATTAATTGTATGACTCATTAGTTAGATAGACAGAGAAGATACTACGTCTTTAAAATTATTAGACAAAAGTGAAATACTTATAGCTATTTTCAAATTTAAAATCGAATGTATAAAAAAAAATTATTATATTGATAAAGCCGGTCTAAATCAACTCCGCGGAAACAAAACAGTTCTTGATCATAAAAGTGCAGTGCACATTATCTTATTTGTTCGGTCTTAAGTGTTCTTGAATCAGTAGTTATATCTAACTAATATTTTATACATTTTCTCAATGGCGACAAAAATGGTTCAATGCGCTTCCGGCACAGATGACCCGCTTTATCTCGCAATATAAATAAAATATGACACCTAAAAACCCAATAAGCTACGTATGGGTTAAGGTTCCCGGCAATTACTTAAATTAATTATGGTGTATTAAGAAGAGAGTGAATATGCACCTCATAGGTCTAAATCCTTAGATCACCATATTGGACTTCATCATCACTTACCATTGATTTGAAAGTTGTCAATAAGTTTAAGCACTTTATGTAATAACTAAGCAATAAAGCATGTAGTAGGTACCTTTCAATAGACCATATTAAGCCCTTGAGTCTTAAATTATAAATATTCCCACTTTCATGGTTGCCAACTTCCGTTAAAAGATACTTTTCATACAAGGATTTAATTGTTTCATATTTTATCTTTTAAATTTTAACAATGGCAGATTTTTCCTTAATTCTGCAGTGGCGGCTGCAATTATAGGGGTACGGTAGAATCATCAACAAATTCAACGAGGAAGTTGGGATTGCTTCCTTAAAATTATTTACTACCAAAAACGGATAACAATAACCATGCAATCTATGACCTTTTATTATCAAGGGTGGCCCATTTCCTATATATTTACTAAATCCTTGCAACTTCATACGACTGCCCAAAAAAGGCGTGTAAAAAATACCACAACCATCGATTAAAAATAAACGCGATATTGTAGTAAGAGTTCTCACAACTCTGGCACTGTTTAAGAACCTTTTTGATGTCAGGAAGGATTATTTGTAACTCCGTGTGGCATATAAGCTTTCAGCTTAAGGCTTTAAGATTTAATACTTTAATTTATTGCATACTCCGAGAACAAACTAACATAAGTGACGTACCTACAGTTTCAAGGCATTCAACGTTGTGTATATGCGTATATATGAATCACTAAGTAAGTGAAGTGCTGTGCTTACTTTGCCCATGAATCCTGTTCCTCCTGTGATGAAGATGGACCTTCCGGCGTAGAATTGAGGGATCAGCGCTTCCGCCGGCGACCGAGGTCTCGCCACCATTGTCACCTGCAAGATTCCAATAATGACTTAAGTAAGTACGATCTTACACATACCTATAAGACATCTTAATGTCTTAGAAACAGAATCTTGAACTTGGTTAATAAGTAAATATGTAATTACTAAAACATGTCGATCGTTACAATTAAACGATACCTACATGTTTAATTAAGTAGCTGAACTGATATGAGCATTGATTACCGTACAAGTTTTATAACAAAAAATATTCTTATAATTAGTTATACTTATATTTTAACTCATAAACAACATTTGGCGAAATTATTATGCTTATTTGATAAAATCAAAAATAATCCCAAATTAAAATTGTTTATCATAAGAAAAAACTGTCAGATCTTACGCCAATTATCCTAAAAAAATATTACTAAGTAACTAAGTATTTGCAATTTTCAACATTATTATCTATTTATCTGAATGGAAAATTTCCTACAAAATTTTATTATTTAACTGTACTTACGCAGCTTCCTGGCACGGGGCACTTAACAATAGTTAAACAGTGATTTTAAACCTTGGTCAAGTGTTATTCTATTTGTTTTACTTAAAGTAACGATATAGTCAGTGTTTGCTATGTTGTTATAAAAATGTAACGAGTTCGTGAGACTAATGGAATATTTTAAATGTAGAAAAATACAGCGGCACAAAACAAATATTTGCAGCATGCTCTACCAGCCGATCATGGGCCAAGATTTACAAAGAGTGAAATAGTTGTTAATTTAATATTAACATTTTGAACTGAGAACCACATAACTTTAAGTAGTGACGTACTTTAAACGCTACGTATTGTGTGCATGAAGTGTTTGTCAAATATTAACTAAGGTCCATACGTCGTGTCGTGTCGTACGGTACATAAAAAAATCTAACAATGTGCCTACATGTTTATATTCCGTATTCTAGATATTGTTTTTAATTCTAATGACGTAGTAAGCGGTGTTCATTGCCTCAGACACCTACTCTTTTTTGCTTACAGTACTTGGGTGAATTGCACAAGCACAAAAAATACACGGCAAACCTGAAAACGGTAGTGCAATGTGCGAGTTTTTGATTTTGTATATTTTTTCTGAATAAAGTAAGTACCTCTCTACCTTGGCAATAAAAGTCATTCAGTTATAGCCTCTATTACACTGAAAAAAAAAATGTTAAAGTGTCATTTTATCATCACGGTGGCCTGTCCTGAACCCATTTCCGCTCATAAAATACCTTCTCCTGCAATTATATTCATTATTTGGATTTAAATCGAATTTGGTTTCGTTAAATTATAATATAATCTATCAACAAAACCCATTTTTGGTTATATATCTTCTTTCTAATCCATTTGACTGGCAGTCAACTTTTGTCCTGAAAAAAGTTATCATTTCAGAGGACAGT
>LGAG01000115.1:152144-165383 GCA_001278395.1 Lerema accius
CCCCACATGCCCCGCGCCTCACATCTGTACCACCACTCGCTTTAGAGCTAGTCAACATCCCTATGGATCCCACCGCTGCCACCAAATATTCTTGTGTTTGTATTATTGTTGTGGGTCAAAGTATCACTTAAAAACTGCTTCGTTTTGTATTGTATTGAATGCGTGTTCATAATTAGGAATGTATAAATTAAATTAGGACCTTATTTGTATTGATACACCAACATTGGAATTACTTCTATTTTGCTCTGAACAAATTTAATTTCATAACACCATTTCCTACCAGCAACCAGTCATTTTAACAATAGCCTATTAAATAGAACAAACAAAGTAGTTCATGTCTATATTACAGTAATCACTATACCTTTCTGTTACTGAAATTGAATCATTTTTCCTTTATACCATAAGAAAATTATTAGTTTTAAAACTTTGAGACGAGCACTCATTGAACAGACTTCTGTTCATTGGTCCAACAATATATCCTTCAACATTTGTGCTCAGAATACAGAGTATACAGAGATGGCCTACAAAGATCAACAATATTACATTGTATTGCAAGTATACATGTAGCAGTGGAGTGTCTCAATGGGACACACATGTGATGCAAATGCATGAATCAATATAGCTAGCTGTGCAGTCATTACTTCTTATTCACTTGAATGCAATCAATGATGAAATGCAAATTCTATGAATACTTCTGTTTTATCAATCATATATTTATTACTGAATTGCCATGGTTGATTAAGATGATATTTTTTTGTGATTTTTTAAAAACATGATTTAATTTTTCATCATCATTATTTCGTCATTCATCGTGAATCATCATCATCAACTAAGTTTGTTACACATCAAGATATGTTTCACATTATTGATATGTATTCCAAAAAACATTATGTTTCTGTTAATACAACCACTCTCAAAAATACTTCCCCAGTATTCCCAGTATGGTTTCAATATGATTTTAAATTCATTATATCCATTTATTCACTTTTAAGAGATGTGCAGGTAATGTGCAATGGTGTCAAGGTGTTTTACTGAATATTTTATTATTATTTAATTCAATAAACCTACCTAACAAGTATATTGATTACACAATCTATCCCATGAACTTGAGATTTGAGGTATTTTTGGCAGGTTAAAAGTATTTTAATTGCTGTAAACTTCAAAAATAATCATGGAAATAAAACATTCTTAGTAGCTGAATTTAATGTTGTTTATGGTTACAAGTATATCTGTATATCTAAATAATTTATTTGAAAAATCCTTCATTCATATTTATACTTCCTGAGCAGTTTACATCATCCGAGGACATAGATAAAATAAATTTAAAACAGTAAAGATCATCTTTACATATTATACATACATAATAAACTCTAACATTATTATTCTCTAAATAGTAAGTATTACAGTTTATCAATGAGTTCATTTACTTGGTAGTTAAAATTTCTGAGATATCTGAAATGGGCATACCACCAGGCCTAAGAGGTCACAGCAGCACCATACAAATTCACCCTTATATTCCCAGTGTACTTTATCGTGTAAGCATTAGTGTTAAATTGGCGTGCACTCAGAAATGCGAAATGTGTCAGTACAATACCACTATTTACGTGTGCATTATTTTTAGAGGTTTTCCAATGACAACATGCAAGTTTACGTTTTAACATAGTAACGTATTAATCTTATATCAATAGAGCAGTAATAAACAACTTTAAAACAGGAAATACGTCTAAAAAGGACGATAAAAGGCCAAATAAAGGCCGAAGTTGTTTGATACAAGAATCTATTTGTGGCGTCTGACAAATCGAGCGAGTAAGTTCCTAAACTTATGTTTATCGAGTAATAACAATATTTCGTGTATTATATTGATATTTCAGCTATCAAGATGTTATTATCAAGGCCTAATGGCCTTTGTTTCGCTACGATATCAATCACGAAGTTCGCAATCTATACGTATTTTGGGTCGTAATTTTGGCCCAGTCTGTAAATGTTATTACTTTTTTATACTAACATATTAGTAACATTGTAAGTCTTCTGTATACTGCAAGAGAAGTGCATTAACTAACTATTTAATAACAAATAATTAAAAGTCTTACCGTGCATCTAACTCGACAGTACAATTTTGTCTTTCGTTCACCAACCATGTAGTATTGAGCTGAATTATTGCGAAAGTCACTTAACACAAACACTCAAATAATTCACAGCAGCGAAATATCACTCAATAGCTCGTTTTCGATGAATAATCACACGTTTTTAAAGCGAGCAGTCGCCCAAGAAGTTTTGACATTACGAGTGTCCGCCATTTTTCATGCTGTAGACAACAGCTTATAATGTTGCCATACTAAAATTATAATTTCCCCGATAAAGATTAATTCTGATAAGCACATAAAATACACATATCCCATATCAATATATCATTTTAATTTTGTCATAATAAATCTATTGTCGATACTGGACTCAAATGTTCAAAATGTACTTTTTGGTAACTTTCACTTGAAGGTAGTATTTTTTGTAGATAAATATGTTCTTAAATCACTATATAACACCAACAATATAAAAGAGACTTTATTTATGTTCACAATTCGTCTGAAATTTTTCCTTAAATTTGAGCAAGACTGCAGCTTTCCCAGCCCATCTAACGAGCAGTTCAGTGAAGCTCCATTCAGGCCTGGATTGCACATGCGCGGTTCTCGCCAGGGTGAACTAGGCCACTGGGGCATCGACTGTCCCTGCAAGCTGCTCCTAGGTCATTGCTCACACAGCTACGTATATAATTGTTTACTATCTAGGTCGCGGAGTATTGAACTAGATTAAATTTTGTACGTAAGCGAAGGTAAGCGGATAAGTTGTTTTTGGAATCCAGGTGTTAGAAATATAGAGCAAGGCTGACTTTTATGTAGATTACAATGTTGTCTCAATCATTTTAACAGCTTTTATATTTTTAGGACCTACGTGAATAACATCAATTTAATGGGTACTGTGTACTCAATACTACAAAGCTTATCAATCCTGCTAGAAACTGAGTTTACAGGATGTATTTTTTTATAGTAACTAACTTATTTATACGCAAGAAAAGAAAGGGTAATGTGTCTGACCATGTACTTACTACTACATTGTTACAAACAAAGCATTCCACCTAATCTACTTTATTCACCGTAACTCAATTATCAGTAGGTACATAAGTCCGTCTGGTCTGGAATACGAGTACCTACATTTGATGATAGAAGTCAAATTAAGATGTCCTTTAGACTAGGTGACCCACCTAATCGTTTGTCTACTTAAGGCATAAAAAAACGAATAATACAATCCTAAATCATTAAATTAGCGGACCTTTAAAAGAGAGGTTCTAGAATCAATTCCCCGGCAGAGCAGCCACTTGCAAACACATGCATGACTCATAAATGCTTAGTCACAATTCTTAATTGCAGTAGAAGTTGTTTTAAAACCTATATACCACCCATGTCACCGTGACACGTTATTTAATGAATTGTATCAATCGAATATGAATACTTTGAAATAACCTACTCTGACTGAACACAACATGGCAAACTTCTCCCTTTACATGTTAACTAGCATTAGAAAACTACAAGTATCTTTACAAAGATTCCGTTATAAAAATTTTCTGGCAAGTCACGTAATAATTTATGATTACGGACCCCTTTTGCGCGATGGTTGCCATGCCGGATCGCCGTGCCGTGGTCATGAGTTCGATTCCCAGCGAGGCAGGAATTTGAGTAACCAATTTAAAAATTCTAGACTCGGTCTAGGTGTATATTCCTTGCCTAATCGTATTTTTCTTGGCACCCAATACGCAGGGAATGCTACTATGACGCTATGAATGTGAGGAATGTTTATAATTTATTATTCAAGAAAACCAAATTTTTACCCAAAAACCTGAGTACAATTTTATGTCAAACAACGAAACATTGAAGTGAAGCAAAAATAGGATGTCAGTTAACCACAGCAATTTTAGGTCAAACGAGTTATCTTAATTGCCTTTAAACTCTGATAATATAAAATCAATACAAACTAACAATACTGCTCTGACCTCGAGCTTAAATTGAACATGATTGTTTATTTTTTCGATGTTTTGTGAAGATATGCTAAATATGAAAAAATTGAATTCAGATAGTACCAAAAATTATTCATTGTATATTTTTTAATCACTACACAGCTACCTACATAAAAAAAATATTACGTAATGTTCGTAAATTATGTAATCGTCGACAAATAACATGTGATCGACAGGCTAAACCTATAATCATCGCTGTTAGCGACATTAATGAATGATATCAACGCTAGATATTAGAGGACTGCAACTGCCGACTGCACGGACGCAATCGTTATCTTGTCGTGGCTACGTCGTTTCTTGTAAGATCGGTATCCGTTAAATCCTGACTTTATGCTATTATTATTGGTTTACTTATAACTTACCATCTTGAAATTAATTGGTTGAGATAATTATTGGTTAAGGTTATCTCTAAAGTAAAAGACGAAAGTGAGGTATGTTTGCTCACAGCATTAATTCTAAAAAAAAATATAGGTTATGTGAACTCATATCTTTTATGATTATAGGGTATCAAGGATATTAAAAAAGGGATATTTTTAGAATGACTTTATTACTTTCACTGACATATTAGTGACAAATTTTAAAAACAAATTTACTTTTAACTAAGCTAAGAAAAATATAATTAGACGTATAAAATAATATTGAAATTAAACTTCTTTGGCGACTACGAAAACTTGAGCACATATTAACGGAAAAAAGTTACGTATCAATTACAGTGGCAGTGACGTCATATATAATTTTTCAGGAATAATTTTAACAATGATTTACAGAAATATAACACATATTTATATTTGTAATTAAACCTAAGAAGTTTTACTTCAATAGAGATTAAATATACATAACCTAATAATACACTTACGTTTAGCTAGCACACACGTTAGCACAAATATTAGAAAATTGAATAACGACCCTCTAATCACGTAAGGAAGTAACAAAATATACTTAATATCTAATTTTACATACCTATACAAAATAATAGTTAAAATAATCAAGCAAATATTACACATTTTCAATCACAGCCCTTTCTGCATTCAACGATCCAAATACTCCCAAAGGCATACAATTTCATATGTTAACTAATCGTAAGCATAAGTCATCGCGGCACAATATAATTTTACTTTGATCAACTTGCCACTAATTGAGCAGATCTATAAAAAAAACGTAAAGAACTCAGTCATTTATAATTTCCCTTAATTCAATGTTTATTCAATTTTTATATTGCAACACTGTCAATTTCAATGTCAATTCTGTTAAAACTTTTCATAAACGCATTTACTGAGAAAAGTAATTCGTTTTATGAATTTCTATTTCTAGGACTCTATGGTTTACGTCCCTTAAAACATCCAAAATATTGCTATAGAGATTTTTAATCACAATGCGCCCAGAGTTCTTTTCGGTTAGGTTAATAATCGAAATGTATCGGTTATTAACCCCCTGTTAAAAGGGTTAACAGGTTAAAAGGGTTACCGAACAATTCTGTATTTTCATCAATCGATTAACCTAAATGACTTGTAACAGAATGAAATGTGTTAACAGAAATAATATGTTACCATACTCATTTCGGTTAACCCTAACTAAATTAAAAACGGTTTCTGCATTTACGGTTCAAAATGGCGGAGCACGAGGTCGACCGAGCGACAAGTGACGAGCTAAACATCGTCGCATCGCGCGAACAAAACATCGTCGCATCGCGCGAGCCACGCAAAATATTTATTTCATTCATATTACGATTATCTATCTTTACTAATATATAAAGCTGAAGAATTTGTTTGTTTGTTTGTTTGAACACGCTTATCTCAGGAACTACTGGACCGATTAAAAAAATTCTTTTAGTGTAAGATAGTCCATTTATCGAGGAAACTTATAGGCTATATGCTATATTATAGGATATATTATTATTAGGCTATATTATAGGCTATAACATCACGCTAAGATGAATAGGAAAGGAGCAGCAAAAAAAACAGTATCATCGAAAAAGAAAGAAATAAAATTTTAAAATCCCCCGACTCAGGGAATATAATTATTAAACCAAGAAAATCCTTCGGGGGCTGCCTTATAAAATTGGCAGTGACTTTTACATTTGTGTAACCGATGTACAAATATTATTTCTATTCTCATAAATTCAACTCACGGGAGGTAAAGGCAGCCCCCGACGGATTTTCTTGGTTAAATAATTATATTCCCTGATTCGGGGGATTTTAAAATTTTATTTCTTTCCTTTTCGATGATACTGTTTTCATTCATCGTGGGTATTTTCAAAATTTTAAATTTTGTTTTTTATTTTATCCTTTTTCCATTACATCGACTAAACCCACTGTTTGGACCATACTCGTAGACAAAAAACAATGGTTATTTGGAAAGTCGCTTCACGGGCGATAATTTTACGTCACAAGTCCTTGGTTTGAGTTCCGAAAAATTTGTTATTTGCCATAAAATTAAATGGTTCATAAGTAGGTATAGCAAATTTTATGATTTAATATTAACGACCTACTTTAAATGAAAATAAGATGCTAGCCACGAAGAATTAAAATAAAACTGTGGAAAATGTTGTCGTGGTAACCGTTGTTGATGTCAGATTACATTAATTGTTCAAATTAGTTCACATTTTTTGTCATGCATTTAACCAGATGTCGCCACCATTATGTTCAAAATCATTTAAATAATACATGAAAACGTATTTATCTGCAAATAAAACCACGATTAATCGTTTTTTGAGTCAAAATACATCTAATAAGATACAATTTATCTCTTCTCTTCTAGCAGTAACGTTTTAAGCCTGTTAACAGAATCATTATATTACGATTTTAACAGGTTAACCGTTTTAACGGGTTAACCGTTTTAACAGGTTAACAGATTAACAGGTTAACCGTTTTAACAGGTTATCCTTTTAAATAGGTTTTCCCATCCCTGAATGCGCCACACCGGGGCCCCGATTAACTAAAATTCTATCTAGAATGTACCGATGCCCCGATGCTATTGCGGTTTTAGTGAGAGTCAATTGTATTATTCATAATAACTTATTCTTTATTCTATAAAATCGTAAACCATATAGGTTAATTCATCTGTTAACATTAACGCAGATCGGTTAAATATTAATTAGCTGTAAATGGTATTTAAATAAACAAGCAATACATGAACTAGGTACTTTTGTATTTGGTATGATATTTGATTTTATAAACCATTTTAATTACAAAAAAATCACAAAATTTTAAAAGTGCAGGAACAATAACATGTAACAAAAAATATAATTCCTTTACTTCTTAAACCTAGTTTTATAAGTCCTAAAATGTTATAAGTTAAATCTTACATAGCTAAGGAGAAACAATGAATAGGTAGAAAGATTGATTGAAGATGGCCACTGCAGGGCACTAGAGTCTGTTAGTTCTAGGTTATCAACTCAAGCGCATCCGACCACACTGCTCCAGTGCAGAGTGGAGAAAATAGTGGCCAACAAATTTTAAATATTTTTATACCACCTGATTTATATTTATCATGACTACAATTTAGATATGTAACTTGACAAAGAGGAAAAACATTAGGTATTTTTTTACATTCTAAATGACAAAACACCGCATATTATGTAATGTATAATGTATAAATTAGTGGAGTGAAATATAAATATGAATTAACCATACTGTCACATTACAATTTTATCTATGCATAAACAAATTATTTAAACTAAATTGAAAGCTTAATGTTGATTAGTTATCGTCTCTGCTTTGATTCTTAAGTAACTTACTTTTAAGTTTTATTTCGCATGGTCAACTGTCATAGATTAGGTCATAATTAATTAATGTGAGCCAAGATATGTATAGGTTGGTAACTAATCAAATTATCACATATACCTTAATAACATGGAAGGGCTACAAATCAAAACGCTCGAAGCGAATTCGCATTGAGCTGCATACGTCCGCGTCGAGCGTTAAAAAACTAACTTGTATTTTGTGTTCTACTTACAAGGTCAGAAAATTTCACTTCAAAACTTAGCGATATTATTTAAATTAATTTTGCAATGCGTGATATATGGTATAGGAAAAAGCCTCTGAAAATGTACTTCATAGCCCAGACATTAGTATGAAAACTCCATAAAGTTTGTAAACACCTATACTTATCTCTCCCCGGTGGTCTAGAACACTGGTATGTCCTCCCTGCGCGTGCGCAACAGCGGGTCGTCGACGAGCAGCAGCGCGTTGAAGGAGAAGAAGATGGCGGCGGCGGACGCGAGGTGCCACAGGTCGTGAGTGTCGAACACGCCCAGCGCTGAGCACGGCGCGTTGTGCGACCGGGACATGGCCGCCGTTTGCTGGCCAATGTTACAACTACAGTTAATACTAGTACATAGTTATTAATAGAAAAACAAAAAACCTGATTTTTTAAAATTTTATTTTCAAAAATACTAAAGCCATGTTATTCATAATCGGGACGAATCCGATGACACCCCATATGTCGAAATCCATCGAGCCGTTTAGGCTCTTGAGCGTCCCAAAAAATGGACATACGAACATATATGCATACGTTCGGAATAAATTACCTTTATTACGCAGTCGAGTAAAAAGCTACAATTTCACAACACCATATTAAGACACACACACAAAGTCTGCAGTCGCCCACAGCAATAGAAATACAACACAACTCACCGACCACTTAGTCCTGGACTCTAGAAACAAGTGCGCGGCCAACGCCCAGGCAGCGTGGGCCAGCGCCAAGTACAGCACGGCGGCCACCCGCAGCCTCTCGCGGTGGAACAACTTCATCACCACGTAGAACAGTGTGTATAGTATCGCGTTACCCATCAGAATGGCTAGCAGGTGGCGGGCGAAGTCTTTGTTGTGTTCGTATAACCTGATAGTTGAATGATCCGTATATTAGTTTCATCCTCAATGTCACTTTACTATACTATATTTGTCTGTATAAGATTGTTTTAAAAAAAGAAAATTACAGTATCTTTAATTTTGTCAAATTAGAAAAGAGTAGGATCTAATATTCTACCTTGGGAAACCCGATAACAAATATGTAGTGTAGTGTACAACAAAATAGTTCTTATTTTAATATAATGAACTTTGAGGGTGTGTATTATATATGACGGTTACTACCCCTATTATTTTACAGACATAAATCATCTACGCTTAATTAAACAATACAATAATTGAGTAAAAAGCTACAGACAAATCCAGAAATATATGTCATATTCCATAGCACATTATTACGCAAACTTTTATCTTTTTATTTTATTTCTAATGCTGCTTTTAGTTTACTCTTTAACGCTTTTGTTAATGACTGTAATTATTTCTGCTGCTTACCCATATGCAGCAAGAGTCCAGTTGGCAACATTGGCCACTGCTAATAGAACAGCTCTAGCGGTATAGTTTGGTTTGAAGGCCAGCCATCCATGGTGTCTTATACCCGACCAGGCTCGAGACACCACTGACATTTCTACAACAAATTATCAACAGATAATAAACATTAAAATCTGTAAAATGATTCTCAATTCCATTATTATAAACTTCAATTAAATGTCTGTCTACATGATTAACTTTGTTCATTAATGATGAACTATGAAGAACAGAAAGACAAATAGTATAACTACGTCTTAGTCCGTTAGTGAACTAATAAGTACAACTACAACTTACCAACTTTAAACCTTCCAATGTAGTAAATCTTCAAGGTCAACACGAAACACACAGACAGATGCAGAATGGTGAAGAACACCCAGAAGTAGACACTTGGATATGATATACCGAAAAGACCTGCAAAATTATAGACCAATGAATGGTTAATACAAATTACAACATGTTTTAACTACCTATTGAATTTCAACCTTATTGCTTTTTAATAAAGACATAATTTGCTTGAAGCACTAATGGAAGACAAGTAGCCTTGCAAATATCCAGAATGCAGTCGATGAAACCAGGAGTTACGTATTAGTAATAAAAAAAAAAAAGAAAACATTAATGAAATACCTACATGAGTAGGTATAGAATTGCAAAATGATTTTCTAGACTAACAAACTCCTAAACGTCTTTGTAAAATGTTTGAAAAGACCGCCATCCGTGTCCTAAAGGGCACATACCGAGGGCCATGAGCAGCGCGATCAGCATGAAAGTGGCGTGAGCACTGGCGTTCACATCCGCGTGCCTGTTCTGATACAGCTTCACCATACACAACACTGCTATCACGTACATGAACGACGAGTCTGCCAACAAATATAGTGAGTAAAACAAATAGTAAATGATAGAAAAACAGGAAGGAGGAACATAATAACAAAAATGTATAGACCCACAGTAGAGATATTCTCGTATGTAGTATGTATGTATACCTCGTTTTTTTCGTCCTGATTTAAAAGGTAAACAATCATACAGTGTCTTTTTATTGTAATTATCGATTTAAAAATAATACAGACACAAATAAAAAATAAAAAAAGAATAAACAATAATTTAATGTTAAAATAAATTTCTGTATACTTCTGAATATTTTTTTTAATTAATGAAATGATTAAAAGTAGTGCCATGATTGTTTAACTTTGAAATCACGACGAAAAAAACAAAGTTTATAGTATGTTATAGCGTCGTTCTCACCGAACTGGAAGTTCATCTTGTTGGGACAGAGATGGTAGCAGGCCGACAGCACGCCCTCCATCACCAGCGCCAGCCCCATCGAGTAGAACAGCCCGTGGTGCTGCGGGATGCCCAGCTCCTGACAGAACAATTACGTAAGTGCTAGTATTGGAAATTAGACCTTATGTGGGTCACATAAGGTCGAGAGTCATCTAATTCATTCCTGGTTGATTGGTCTCTTTTTATAACACTCTAGTGGGCCCGCCTTCGCTTCGCGTACCTTTTATTTGTCATCGTGCGGTAACGAAAACGTTCCCCTAGACAAAACATACTTTTTCTTCAAACCGTCTTTCAAACAGACAGTAAAACAGACCCCTCATCTTGAATTTTTATTATAAGTACAGATTTATTGTCTGTATGATTAATGAAGTAGTACTATTCAACGAATTATTTAGTACTGTAGACTGATTAAATAATCGCTAAAAAATAACAAGAATGACAAAAGGAACTTTAAAGATCTCATTACAATTAACACCGTTCTCATATTCACCCATGGTACTATAAGTATCAGTACATCATCATATATTACCTGATGATGGAAGCCCTTCCTCTGCCTGCAGCGGGTCTGCAGCATGAAGACGAGCCCGAGCAGCACGTAGCCCACGTTGGAGAACACGTGGTTGGAGTCCGCCAGCGGGCCCAGCGGGTGCGCGCACAGGAAGTTGTAGTAGCACACGTCCTGGTCACCCGTTTGGAACACCATCTGGAATGGTCCAGCAATATTGACTAATTCTAATCATTTATTTCGCCTTAGGAACTAATAGCTTACTTAACAAACGTCAAAAAATTTAAATAACATGAATAACACAAAATTAAATTTAAAAATAAACAAACATGTTACAATGAAACTTCCTAAAGTCTCGATAGACAAAACTTAAAACAAATACATACTTATGCTTAAACAATCTAGTGTCGGCCGGGAGGAAAAAACTCCCGGTACTTTTAAAAAAAAGGTAGGTTTTTACAACGTTAATTACAGTGCCGCTTTTGGTGTCATAATAATCAATGCGAGACCAGGTTTTTAAAAGTGGTACCTTCTTTAGCACCGGTGTGATTTGAAAGTCGATGAAACGAAAAGGCGACAGTAAAAAGAGACAGACACGTAAATTACGTGGGAGAACATGAGATAGGAAGCACGGGAACCTCTTAGTAGCGACATCTATTATCATGTTAGTAGTACTATTTTGTCCAATCAATTTGAAAGTTGAGTAATACACACCCTCTGGTAGGTGAACAGCAGCTGCACCACGGGCAAGGCATACACCACGGCCACCGTGAGGGCGCTCCAGAAGTACCTACAACCCGATATAGAACAGTTTGATATTATGATTAATAAAATTTATCATTGTAATTGTAAGCAACAAGGTAGTGTTGTAAAACCCGTCAAATAACTTAAAATATTTACTCTTGAGCGCTACTTTATCTTTCTTTTCTAAATTATAATGTACCTTATAGTGACATGACACTAATATTATGGCAATAATATTGCAAAGTAAAGTTTGTCAGCTTTCGTGACGAAGGTAATATTCGAAACTAAATATAAAAAAAACATCTTAATTCAAAATCAATTTTTGTTAATGCCAGGTGTCGCTGGTGTGCCAGATGTTAGGACCATCATGTATTATCAATCTGACCTGTCAATGTTCCTACTAGTGTGTTATCAAGCTGACCTGTCAGATCGTCGGCTGTGCGCGATGGGGCGCGCGCGGCTGAGCCCGGCCACCGTCAGGTGCTTCGGCAGCGACTGCAGCGCCTCCTCCGACCCCGCGTCCGAGTCTGACACACACACAACACACACACATATACATACAGACCTCTGGGATTTGTATTAATATACGTAATTATACCTATAAAGATAGTAGATATTATTATGTAAGGTAGTGTGGATTCCTTTTTCAATAATAACACAGTTAGTTTAATTTGATTTGGTTACTTCAAGTTAACATGGATAAATGCGGAAAGTAAAATTTTAGGTATCGTGTTATAAATATATTAAATTTAAAAAATAAAACAAAACCCACACTGCCACATCGCATTTCATACACAGACGTTAGGCGTAACGCCCCACTGACAGGAAGTTTACAATAAAACTAAGTAACTCCTGTTAAAAGTCATAAGAAGAACCGGCAAATAACTCCCTCTCAATGCGAAACGAGGGGTCCCGGGTTCAATTCCCGGCTTGCAGATATTTATGTGACAGATAAATGTTTGTTCTCCGATCATGAGTGTTAGTGACGTGTTATTAGTGTTGTCCATGCCACCCGCGACACAGGGAATCCTATTGCAGGGGTATGAGTGTCTTAGCGTTTAAAAAAAGCCAGTTTTATTGTAAAGTCAATACGTCACCTCCACTATACGCCTCGTTCTCCACGATGGGTGCAGTGTCGATCGTCTCGGAACTTCTAGAAGTAGACGGCACCGGAGTATCTTCTATCACAACCACTTCTTCTGTTAACCAACAGAGGTAAACTTTGAATATCATATTCAAATTACAAGTAATTATATATAATAATTCAATTTAATTTTTTTTATTATAAATTACTTCAAAGGTAAATTGACTTT
>LGAG01000115.1:197740-207919 GCA_001278395.1 Lerema accius
CGGCCCGCACACTCCGCCCTGCTGCAGCGGCGGCATCACACCGCGCAGTATGTACACACACTCACACATAACATGCTGCTGGTCCCTTTCGTGTATAATCTAGTTGCCTTTTAGTGGTTTCGTGGATTCACTTATAACAAATAACGTAATGTTTCCACTACCGAACACATAATTTTTTCATTTCATTCTATTCCTATCTTTAACGTAGGAGATCGTCTCTAGTCTTTTAAAAAAATTGCGGACCTGACTTCGAGTAACATTTCCATTATATATCAGGTTAGCGCCGCGGCTGCCGCCGAAGCCGCCCCCCGCGGCCGTGGCGCCGCGCACCTAGCGGCACCCATTCCCGAGTGAGATCGCCGCACCGGGAATAAAGCTCGCACCGCACGCCACCAACACCCTGCCCCTGCCGCCCAAGCGCCGCCACCGTCGGAAGTACTCCCTGCCCGGGACCGAGCCGCCCCCCAGACACCTGCTCGGCCCCAAGCCCGACCTCAAGGACGCTGACTCTAGTGAAATCGACAAAAGTGTTAAAAGTGATATAAGTTTAAGTGAACGAGTGTCGACCTCCGATCTGTCGATCACGGACTCGGGGATAATGAGCACCAGCTCGGCCGCCAAGTCGCTGTCGCTGACGGTGCCGTGCCTCTCGGAAGCCGTCCACGCGCGCCTCCTGAAGCACACCGCCAGACCCCTGTCGCTCGATCTCTCCTATCGATCCGAGCAGACCGACTCCAAGACCAGCACCGACTCCATTATGAACACGTCCTCCTCCACCAACTCCCTGCCGCTGCCGCCGAGGCGGGGCCGGGACCGACTGTACTCCCTGCGGGGGGNCTCCGCCGCGGTCCTCCCTCGGCCCGAAGCCGGCCAGATTCAAGGCTCTCAGTGCCGATTCCAAGTTGTCCGGTGAAAGCGAGGCGTCTAAGACGTCGCTGGAAGTTATACCGATAATACACGTGACCAAGGATGCCGAGGAGCCGGCCGAATGCGATACGGCCAAGGACACCGAGGATAGTTGCAGCTTAGACGACGTTTTTATTGAAAACATGGAATCTGACGAGCGGGATGATAATTTAGACTCATCGCGCGATACGCAAATGAAATTTACGGATGACGCGAGTCTCGAATTGACAGAACTAGAGGCTCGGATAATTATTATGGGAACTTTGGACTCAGACGTCGACTCGCAGAGGTCGATCCAAGTCGAACGCTACGATACCGACTCGCAACTCGACATACATTCCGAGTCGTCGATGGACACGGTCGCCACCGCGATCGAGGTGCGAAAACGTTCTAAGACCATAGATTCGGCGGATGCCCTGAGCGCAGCCGACGAAGACGCGTGCATGGTCCGCGCCCCGAGCTACGAGTCGTTGAATACTTACGAGACGCTGAGCACGGAAGGGAAGCTGTCGGTCATCGACCAATCCTATCCCAAGTTGGCCAAGGATTTGAAGAACAAAATGTCCAAGGAGTCCACTCAGAGGCTCTCCAAGAACATAGCGGCGGAAATCTCTGATTTCTTCAAAAGTTCAGCGAGCAAGTTGAAGCCGCCGTGCATGGACCAGGTGAAGAAGGACTTAGTCACTAAAAAGATAAAGATGAGCGACTCCGACGAAGGGGAATGTTCTACTAAAATTCCTCCGCGGCTGATACCGAGGTCGCCGTACATTACGCCCGTGCCGGTGTTCGAGAAGACTTCTCCGCGCAAGGCCCCGCCCACAAAGCAACCGCCTTTCTACGCGTGGAACATAAACTCGAAAAACGCCGCCGTTTGCTCCACACTCAACACGTCGGTCGGTTACAGGTCGTCCGCGAACGACGAGTCCAAGACCTTGAAAGATATCGAGAACAATACGAGAAAAATCTTGGACATAAATAGAAGAAGTGCCGGTGGACATACCCGGATGAGTCCCACGAAATCTACCGAAAAGGCTACTAAGAGCGCCTTCGCCGTTGAACTCGGCGTGAAGCCTCTACGCGATCCGAAGCTGTCTCCCCCTCAATCGAACGACCCGAAACTAAAGACACCTAACCCTAGAGTGTTCCTATCGAAGGGTAGGATCGTTTCGTTGGCCGGACCGTCTCCCAACCGTCTCCTCGTGCCGAGGGCGTCGCCGCGGCGCAGGTCGCGGGCGAATGCGCCCCAAATCCAGCCATTCAAGTTCCCAACGAAACAAGTACCAAAAATAAACATTCCGTTGCCATCGCCGCACATAACGGTCGCGAAGGTAAAGACGCAGTTACCCTGCGACTTTACCCCGTCTAAGACGTGCGCACGCATCGCAAAGGCGTTTGCCTTTCAGGAGAGCTACAGCTTGCCGAATGTGACGGTGCCCTTAGAGCCGGGCCAGAAGAAATCATGGGTTAAGAAGTGGAAGTCGGTGATGCATGAAATGTTCAAAAAACATCATGTGGAGTTCTACATCGATGGTGTCCCACCTTGCAGTAATATTAAGCGATCTAACACTTGGCCTCCCAAAACCTATGATGCAGATAATTCATCAATATACACATGTTCCTAAATTAGTAAACCTGGAATGGAAACTATCAGTAAACCTGGAATTTGTCCAGGAGCTGTAACTAATATCTAATAATACAGTGGTCCAGGGACATGGAACACACACAATCACATCATTCGTATTCTTGCTCTAAAATAACTCGACATGTGATAGTTGGAGAAGTTGATAAATATCAGTTAGTCAAAAAAAAGTTATTACAGGCTACAAAAACAAGCATATTCTAAATGAAAAATTACATTGTTGATAGTATTAAAATTACAATAGTTGTTGCAAGTATCAGTAGAAAAAATATTGAACATTTCGAGAATGCAAAGTAATGGAAAAACTTGCACTATTAAATAAATCAATTTCATATGATATATCCAGTCAAAATGGGTTTAAGAATGTTGACTACCAAATATATTATGATAAAAATAATCTAAGTTCCAAGAAGGATTATAATGAAGTATGTCATAGAGATTATTATGAACCAATAAAATTATTACTGTGAATATATTGTTGGGACTAACAACTAGCAAGAGGCCTAACACAAAGAGTACAAACAATTCTCAAAATGATCAACAACATAATTAATTGATGTGCCAATGACATAGTTTTAAAGTTTAATTTGTATATCAAAATCGTACATGCATGGGTTGAAGTATCAAAGAAATATATGAGTTCAAGAAGTTTGAAAGTAATCTGATTTCAGAATATATATTCTTCTTCATTATGGGTACCTAAATTCACATAGTTTTTAATGATTATGATACTAAAGTACACAATACTAAAACATAATTTGCCTAATCCCCATAGTTCCTAACCTGAAGATTTGATCTGTTCTGATATTGCCGCACATAAAAATTGTAACAACATTATTGATCATTTAAATCCTATGACTTATTGAGACAAAGAAAGGCTCAGAAACATAGCATTTATTGTAAATAATCAAAGTATAAACATATATATTATAATCGGTTTGGCAAGTGTATGTATAATGAAATTATATCGTAGAGAATTTATATAAATTAAAAAATATATACAATATATGTGCTAAATTATAAAAGATGTAGTGATTCTGTGTCGGAGTTGTTGCTGAGTTTTGAGACTTTTGAGAATTAAGTTTTATATAGCATAATAAAACTTTTCATAAAGATTTAGTATTATACAAGTATATCCAAGATCACAATTAATTAATGCTATCGTTAGTATTAAAATCTAATGATTTTTAAACGGCGAAAGGGAAACCGCGTTAGGTTTACAACAAAAAAACTTTAATTATTTTCATTTATTTCATTGAAACATTCGAAACACTTCGCACAAATGTTGCATATCTTGAAAACTTCGCACAATAATTTACTTGTACAAACTTTACAAATAATTATTTCTCTTACAAATTATTTATTTTAATGTAACAACTCCCACACACTAGTGAAAAATTTGTAAGCTATAAGATAGAATGTAAGGTTAACCGAGATCCTATAGAATACTCTACTTAGAATGTTGAAAGGCAATTAAATAAGTGTGATGAGTGTATTTGAACTAGACCTATCGCTTGTAATAAGTGTTGCCATAACCAATATACACTAATTCGTAACGTTAAGGTAGAATGTTATACGACGGGAGGGTGATGATGCGAGTAAGATAAAAATATATAAATAAAGTAGTTGTAAAACTACATTGGAAGTATAAAAACGTGTTTGTTTTGTTAATAGACAGGCTGTTGTCTATCTTTAATTGGCTATAAATATGTCTCTCAAGGTCGATCATTATTAAAATGACTTCGAAAACCAACTCTGTATCCAATGACAATAAAGTTGCATTTTCAGTAAAAACCACCGGACATAGATACTGATTATGTGTGTACATACCGTAATATATAATACAGATTTATTGTGTCATTGCATCGTCATTCCCGCGTGGTATATTATATATTTTTATAAAATAGCATAAAATAAAATATAAAGTTGCAATAGTACAAATGTTCTTCCAAGATTTTTTGTTGTTAAATATATATTTAATTTAACCACTGGTTGTAAGGCCTAGGGCCCTAGGAGGTTTATTTTTGGCTACATGTAAAATATCTCTTGATGATAAGTGCCTGTATTAGTTGTAGTACATAATACATTCTGTTTTTTCTGTCTACCTTTTTCAATTCTGTTATAAATAATGTTTTCCGCTAATTAAAATTTACAAGGGATATTTCACATGTAGAGGACAAAATATAATACACATGGTGAATTACAATGTGTTTAAAACAAAATGCGTGATTCCTGTATAACTTTGAAATGTAGACAGTTGTATATGATCGTAACATAATTTTCTATGTGAAAAATATTTGACATTTCATAAATGTCGTATTTATGTACGTATATGTTTCTACCATTTCGAAAAAACACTTTATCAACAAGTAAAACTTTTCATTTTAGATTATGTCTGTCTGTCATTTTAATACTGATTTATTGAATCTACTAAAATTGTAACCTATGAATTGTTTGCATTTCAAAGTTTAAGTAAATAGCATATATATTATTAGATTGTATATAAAATAGATAGTTTACATAAATATTTGAAATGAACAGATTCCTGATTTTGCCATAGCAAATATGCTAAGAATAATAATAACTGTTTATAAAGATATCAATAAGTTAATATTGCACTTTGTTTATCTATAGTGTTATCCATGTGCGGACAGACAGATATTCTATTATTTTATATACCCATGTATATTTGTTTGCATCAAACAGTATTCAGTAGATTTGAAATCTTGGTGAATTTTAAGCAAATCAAGCCTTTGAAAAAAGGTTTAGCCATTCTGATAATAATTTAAGCATTTAATAGTGACAAAGTTGGGTCGTAGAAGAGCGCGAAATACCCGCAGTGTTGCCATTTATGTACTTATAAAGTGCCAATTTCCCTGTTAACTTTATTACGTTGTGACACATAAAAATTTTGGATCGCAACATAATTTCCAACAGTATTTGTTATAAAAAATATTATATAATTTATAATTCCACGTTATGGCATAATACAGTATGAGCGTACTTGTTTTTGTCTGTTTCTAATTACAAATTTGTTTTTGATGGTAATGTTACTGTATGTGTTATATAAATGTATTAGAGGTAAGTAGGACAAACGAGCAGTGAAGTCTCGCTGATGTACTCAGCATGGCCCTTACAATGTATTTTATTGAAGTACCTTCCCGTAGATATCGTTAAAACGAATATATGTATTTAAATATACGTGTTACGTTAAGAATTATATTAAATACGGATACATCACAGATTATATAATCAGAAGATAAATGGAATTAAAATTATAATTATCGTAAGGAAAAATGAATTTATATTGATGTTGAAGCGTAGATATTAGTGGAGTTTAAATAAATAGTTGACGTACGACGGGCGGGCAGGTTTATTGAATATAATATTTTATAGAAGAAATATTGTTTGCCAGCTAAATTATATCGTTAGCAGTGCCGTGCTAGGTTTATTACTACATGTATATTGTAAATAATTTGATGTAATTTGACTGTAATCTGATACAAATAATTTTGAAACTTTTTATGTTGCAGATTTCAGTTAAAATATATCACAGATGATAAAATGTTGGAATAGAAATGACTACAGAATGGATTTTATTCCTTTTTTTACTGTTTTACGATTAATGGATTGATTTAGCTTTTTTTATTTTAAGTGAGATAATAGTAGGACCATGGGTCCAGTCTGCAGTCAGTTTTATTTAAAAAATCTTTTAAGTAAGAAAAGACCCTGTATAAATAAGAGTAATAGTTGTAAATATGCGTCATTATATACAAAGTTATAAAAATGTTTGTGTTTTATTCATTTCAATCCAATTTGCCGTCCACCATGCCTTGATACAGGTTTTTTATAAAATTCAAAATTCGAAATTCAAAATCATTTATTCATGTAGGTATCAATGATACACTTATGCACGTCAAACATTTTTTTTTTTAATCTACCCCTGTTTCGTAAAGGTGCTACTATGTACTGTTCATTGTTAGAAAAACCTTTTGTCCGTTTGTCTGCCTACATACTGCCAGATACTAATTGTCAAATTATTAGCCTTGTATTCTACAAGAATGTAATGAATATATCGAGTAATCTAAAATGATCTTAAAACGTTTACTCATGATTCAATAGTTCGGCAGTACTGCATGACAAATATTTATATAATCGATGGAAGTTTATTATACGGTAGTTTCCTTATATTATTATGTTACTATGTCACTGACAAGATTGAGAATATTATTATGTTAGTTTTTTTATGTGTTGGTCGTCTTTTATTATCTGTTTCTGTATCATTGTCCTGTCAAGATCATATTGTCAAAAACGTCAAATCAAACCAACTGCCATCTGTCAAATTTTACCAAACAAAACTCATGCTGTTTTCGTGTTTTTCCACATGAAGATAAATTAAAATCGAAAAACATGAAAGTGCCAAATAAAGATAAAGAGAAAAAGCAAAAATTAAAAAAGAAACCTAAAGACAGTAATGATAAAAAAATAAAAAAAGAGCAAGTGTTGGTTGTGGCGCAAGAATTTAAGTTTGCCAGGTTGTTATCTGGTAATGAAAAGAAAACTCGTGATAGGGTTCTTAAAACCTTGAAGAAATGGCTTCAGAATTGTTTTGATAAGGGATACGGTGAGTGCTTTCATTACATATACTTGACAGTTAGATTATAATATGTAGATTTAAGGCGTAAAGTTTATTTTCGTTTCATAACCTCAAAAATTTGTTACATGTTTCTACGTTCAATGGCTATAGACAGCAGTTACTATTTAAATTTAATTTCTAACAGCTTTTTTACAGCCTTTAAATATATGTTTCGGTAAAGTACATGCATGCTTCATTAAATCTATAATTATTCTATATAAACATATTTTTATCACATTGATTTTTGTCTACATTTGGAGAGGTATCTTCACCGGATATGTAACTTATTTTTTTCATTAAATTTCTAAAATCTATGCTCATGACTTTGTTACAGAATTCAAAGAAGATGATTTTATCCGAGTTTGGAAGGGATTGTTTTATGCAGTGTGGATGTCAGACAAGCCTTTAGTGCAGGTAAAATTCGGCTTTAACAAGTCCAAAATTCATCAATAATGACCAATTAATTGATAACTTTTATCAGCTATGGTAATTTATTAACAGGAAGAGTTGTGTGAGAACATAGCAGAGATTCTGGACTTGTTCATGCCGGAGCAACTAGACCATGCCATGCTGATGACCAAGGCTGGGCTCAAGGTGTTGGCCACCGAGTGGTACGGCATTGACCAGCACAGAATGGACAAGTTTCTCATGGTAATACTTTAATGATTAACTGCTAGTGCTAAACACTTACAATACAAAATTATAAGTATACTAAATTTTACACAAATATGTAAAAATCTACACAAGATTTCATGGTAATGGTTAACTTGTTAATTTAATAAATAATTTCATTTAAAAAATATAACAAAAAGCACACAACTACATTTGATACATAGATTTGTCACACACATATAAAACAATGCCCTTTTGACAGATAATTGACAAGGACAAAAACATTTGACAGCCAAAGGGGCCATCTATTAATCACATGATTTTTTTTTTACATTTTTAAACCCCCTTCTCCCCCTTGGTGATACATGGTGAGGTTTAAGACTAACCCCGCCACCTAAATCACGGGTATTTTTGTACCAACAAAGAACCTTTTTTTTAATACCTATAAAATACAGGTATAAATATTGCATTTGCAGAAAAAAATAAATACATGATGTGATATATTACTCCACACCCCTGGGGGGGACCCTTGTGATATTTCGTGATACTCTTGTTTACATAATGAAGTATAGTTCAAGTTCAACTGTAGAACAAATCCTCTAGTTAGTATAAAATACTAAAATTGTGCAATCTCCTTATAAAAGTTTTAAGTTATGTATGTGATTCCGATACAGTTGGTTCGTCGCTACCTCCGCGGCAGCTTCCGGTGTCTGCTGCGGTGCGGCTGGAGCCTGCAGAGCTGCCAGAACTACAGCAACATGCTCATGGCCAGCGATGGTAACCAACTCAAAATACAACACCACCAACAGTTAACTTTGCTGCTTAATTAATTATTATGATAGAAAGTGAATCAAAGTTATTTATGTGTTAAAATTTGTGTACAGGCATTTTGTGTGTGAAGACACCGCAATACGCGAAAAACGCCATGTCAATGATACTACATGTTATTGATTGCTACCTAGAAGAGCTGGCGAAGGTAAAGATCTCACAATGTTTTAATTATCTTTAAATTCCAATTAGGTAAGACTATTTTATGCACACAAAGATAACTGCCATATTATTATATGAAAAAGGAATTAGCAGGCCTGTAGGACATTGTATTAAAGGAAAAAAGATACATTTAATTTTGTAAACACTGATACAGTATTGAAACAGAAAAAATATAGGTAAAAAATATTATATTGACAAAAGGGAATGTCCTCAGCGAATGGTTGTGGAAGACCAACAACCGCTGAATTTCAGGACGACCAAGTTTTTAGGTAGTGCATCTAAAACAATTGCAATTATTTAAATACATGTATAGCTAACTTATATAAGATGTCTTAGCGACTCGCTGTAGTGGAGTCTACCTCATCAGGTGTGTGGCGGTGAGATCCCGGAGGCGAGCGTGGCGGCGCTGCTGCAGCCGATGACGGCGCTGGTGTGCGGCGGCGAGGAGCTCGCGCTGTGTGTGGCGGCGCGCCGGCTGCTCACCGCGCTGCTGCGGCAGACCGACCGCGGCCTCATGTACCGGGAGGCCACCGTCGCCTGGCAGAAGGTAGGCCTTACACTGTGGCACTGCTGGGCTCGGCTAACACTGTTAACATTACAGGTTATAGACTATAATGCTGGCCGAGTTCTTAGTGAGATAGTTAGTTAAGTAAGGGACTGCTAATTATCTCAGTCCAGTTAGTAATCGCTACTATCTGCCCCTGGAAGTTGGTTAAAAGATGCGTTGCTACCAACGAAAATTAAGGGTCTTCTCTTATATAAATGCGCATTTTCACTCAAACCTTCAGCTGGACCACTATGGGTTGTTTGGCGGCTGACATAAAGTTTTGGTTGTTATCTGACCGACTGATCCTTTTAGATGGGCTGCCCGGCCGGCGGCCCAGAGGCCTTGGAGCTGGTGTCCGACGATGAGGAGAACGGGGATGTCGATGATTCCATGGAAGAACGGTGAGTGGCCACTGAATTGATGTGTGCAGTGCATTAATAGTATAGCGTCGCCAAAATAAAGAGGGGTACTAGCCCCTGTAGAACTTTGAAAATGAAACCTTTATATCCACATGACTGTCTAGGTATTAATAAAAAAAATCCTAAAAACAGTTTTACATAAGTTATTGATAATTATGTTTATAGCTAAAGTCCTAACCCTAACAGTGTCGCCAAAATAAGTTAAGCTGAGGTATTATCCACCTTATTGAAACTTTTGAATCTACGTTGTGTATAAGTATTAAAAAAAAAATCTAATAAACAGCTTTACGTAAGTTATTAATGGATATAGCTATAGCTATTCCTAAACTATAATTATCTATCTTTTTCCTATCTTTATGGTTGGAGGTTGGTGATGGACAGCTCTGATAAAATAATCTCCCCAGACCGTCAGCGCTGGACCCGCGCGCGG
>LGAG01000115.1:208338-219594 GCA_001278395.1 Lerema accius
GCAGCGCGCCGCGCGCCGGCTGCGGGCGCTAGAGAAGACCCTCGTGGCGCAGTCCGACGAACTGGCACTTAGAGGTCGGTACTAAATAACGGGAAACAAGCAATTTGGTTTAAAACAACCTACGACTGAAAAATTATACTCTAAAACGTTATGTTATGTAACAAAAGCAAATTCATGATACAGTTGACATTGTATATTTCAGCAATGTACTAAATAATTTTCATTTGTGTATAATTCTTGATCTTGTCGCGGCGCCGGTTACTTGATATGTCCAGACTGATGGCAGGAATTCTGAAACGATGTCATCCGTCATTGTAGTAACAAGCGGAAATTTTCCTATGTATAGTATACATATTATTGTCTTATACCTATAAGATTATTGACATGATATATTGTTAAATAGTATCTAGTAATTAATAACTTAAATCTATTGTACGCCGAAAAGGCAGGCGGTAGCGGCCAGTTACCAATGTAATATCTCAAAATAAGTACCTACTGTCCACAATAAAATTGATTTGATTTGATGATTTACTGTTTTCTTGTGTGAATATGTTTACATGGAGTCTAGAGGGCGGCTTAGTTCGAACTGTTCAATATATTGCAGGACTCAAGAGGAAACATCGTAAACGTCTGCTGGCCAAAAGCCGCGCCGGCCTCAGCATAGTGGAGGAGGCGGCGCAGCTCACCAGCACCAACACCAACGCGCACGCGCACGCTAACTCCGCTGTGAGTATGAAGCAATAATTAGATTGCTTCAATAATATTTTGTTTAAATTTTGTGACACCTAAGATAATATGTAATGTTAGTATTCGATCTAAATAACCTTTACTTTAGTAAAATGTAATTTTTTTTGTCAGAATGGTGACTGGCAAATTGAAGAAACGCAGCCCGAAGTTGAGTTAAAAGGCAAAAGTAATAATTCTAACAAAGAAAATGAAGTGAATGTGACAAAGAAAACTAATAGAAAAAGAAAAGCGCAGGAAAAAGGTTTAGATAAAGTTAAGAAAGTTAAAGTAAATGACGTTAATAAAAGTAAAGTAAGCAGTAAAAGAGAAGGAAAAGATGTTAAAGAATTAACCGAGAAGGTCAAAATAGATAAAAAAGAAAGTTTAGTTAATGGTAATAGTAATAAGGAGAAAGTTAAAAAGGAAATAAAAGTAACTAATGACGATAATCACATTCAAGAGAAGACAAAAAAGCAAGAGAAAGTTGTTAAAAACTTGCCAAAATTAATCGAAACGACGAAACAGACCAATATAATTAAAAATCCTGAAGCAAAACCCGTAGTCGCGAATAAGAATGCCACGCTAAAATTAAAGAAACAAACTACACAAGACAAGATAGAACAAGCAAAGATATCAAAAACGACAGAATTTACTAATGGTAACAAGAAATTACAAAAAAGACAAAAAGTATTACCGATGAGCAAGTTGAAGAACTATCAGAAGCAGACGTTAAACGAGAAGAGCGTAAAAGAAGCTTCTAGAAAGAAAGAGTTGGATACGCAGAAAAAAGTAAAGTTTGTCTTGAAGAACAACAGTATGCAGGGAACCATAGACTACTACAAAAGCGTGCGTCAGAGCCCTAACATACCGTTCGACAGCTCAAAGAAACCTTCCAAAACCAATTTAAAGGTGTCCACACCATCTCCCATCAATCCATTCTTTAAGAAAAAGTTGAAACTAAAGTTCTAACCGGACATAATGAGATATTGGATCAATATTTGTTATACTGCTCATGGAAACATGATTTAAACACATCAAGGGGGCAAGAAGGAGCATTAAAATGTGTCATCCCCTTAATGTTGCGAGAATATGTACCTAATGGTATTACACGTTTTTATCAAAATTTATGAATTCTCAATTTTCTCTATACAAGGTATTTATAGAGCAACCTTGTTCTAATTTTTCGTTCCCAATCCTGTGGGCGTGGGAAATGGTTGACACCCATACTTCATAATCATGATCCTGCAACGTCGTTATTAATTTGCCATCGTGTCGTTCTTGCATATGACGTAAAGATAGAATATTTAGATAATAAGTCTCCCTCTTAAGCCATAGGACATGTCAATGCAAAAAAGGAAAACCAGTGACTATTGAAGGTTGCATAGTTGTCAAAAATATCAGCCTAGCTGTAGTAGCGCTCCCACTATTATAGTTAGTGATATTAGAGTTTGAGTAAGATATAAATATTTATTCCTCATGTAAATGATGTGATTGAAGTCGACTGTATATCACGAAATAAATAGCACTAGTTTCAACTACAATCTCACGGGTAAACATCCAGTTTTGCTAAGTTTTGTATTAATGACATGACATTTCATTAATTTTGTTAAATTTTTTTGTATGAGGGTCAGACCTGAAACCATTTGTTATGCAAGAAGAGCTCTTATTTATAGAGACATAAATTACAATCATACATGATTTAATTTCATTGAATTACGTTTATAGTTAATTCATAGAAGTACAGTAATTCAAATAAGTTTGTTATATGTACGTGTTTTAGCAGTAAATAGATATTAGTCCTTGTTGATGTAACTTTAATGTTCAATTTTAAATAGTTGTGTTTGCCGGTGTGGCATTTTCTTATTTGAACTGGTTGTTGCATTGGATAATTTTATTAAATAAATGAATTTTAATAAAAATGTTCTTCAATTTATTACGCCTTCTAGTAAGTGTACGATTGTGTGAGTTTAATATAGATCTTTTTTTAAAAATTGAGTTAAGTGAAAGCTGATTTTTTATATTAATGTGTGCCATAAAAAACATTAGTTTATGAGATAACCCTCGTTGGCATACAGCTGACTTTGATATTAACCCTATCAGTCAAAAATATCAAAACGAATATATAGTGTAATATTAACACAATGGTCAAATTTCGAGCACAACACAGGTTACCTAGTTTTCTTAAATGAAACAAAAAAGTATAAATATGTAACATTTATTTCAAATTCAACATGATGACGTACAAATGAGGCACTATAAGCACGATAGAAAGCACCTAGCCTAGATTTAGTTCCTTTACAAACAACGTGGAGGTCAGCGCACATTGCCGTACATCTGCGGCGTAAGACAAATATTTTTTTTATTATAATCGGCTATAGTTGCCACAAAACAATACAAATTATAAGTTTATTAAAAAAACAGTATATTAAATGTATAACATATATATTTTAATAGAGCTACCACAAAATGGCAAGGACAGTAGTGACACATTTCAACAACAATTCTGGTATTCTATATCTATACATACAGAATTATTATTGTCAGTAAAATTACGATCAATAACATTTGCATTGCAGCGCGGCAATGAAGCAATGTGCGCTGACCTTTATCATAAACATTAACCTACTTATAATTATTTACAATATATTAATAATAAAATATACTCTGCAGATTCAACAATTTATAAATTATGGAATGTTCGTTTTATACAATTGCATAGCACTATTACATAAGCAATAGTTAAAATTGACGCGGTAATAATGCAAACAGATAATATTCTTACAATAGTGTGTCTTATTCATGCATAATTAACAAGTGAATTATTAATAAAAAAATTATGAAAGCTGATCATTAATTGGGGAAACAACGAACGCGGTCAGTAGAGGAATGATTGACCGCCCGTTGTGACAATGCCTGGACTACGTAGTGCATTATCAGATAATGACGATGAACTATATTAATAATTCGATTATTTAAATTTCAAGTTACGTATAAATAAGACGTTTAAAAATTCGTAATAAATACCTAAAATCATTTAGAAAGAAAACAGTTTGTAGCTGCTTTGTTGTAAACAAAGTTGTTTAATAAAAGCCTATGTTTTTTTTAAATAACACATTTTAAGCATTCTGTTTTTGAAAAAAAATATTTTTTTTGTAAAGTTACTATAAATTGTGTTATATGCCTTTAGGTATTACTTCAATATTCACAGTAATGATTTCAAACATGTATGATGAGGATTATAATTCACGATCACGATTATAATACGATGACCTGTATAAAAATTCATATTTCAAAAGATTAAACTACATAATTAACTTTTCAAATATATTACTTTCATAATTCATACTAATTACATAACATAATAAATTGACTATTAACTAAGAATAAAATTAAAAAAAATCGTCTGTTAACTGCCGACCTGTATTATTGTATACGCTGTGTATGAGTGCCCAACTTTGTGACTAAATACAACAAAATAATAATTTTCTTATATTATTCAACGTAGTTATATGTACTCGTAACTTGCAAATACACACTTAACATTTTGATATCACTAGAAATCATAATCGTAAGAATCTATACAAAAATCACCCAATTTTTTATTTCGATCCTATTCCTAAACTTGCTTTCTAATACCAATTCGTAACAAGGGCTCTATTTGGCATCACAGTATTTCACATTTTAACGCATTCAGATTTACAGCAAAACGATAACTTTAGTCAATTATAAAGGACATGAAAAACTTGAAAAGTTACTGTTACTGTTATTTGACTCCTTCATTTACATCATAGATTTGGCCGCATAACATTTACACCAATTCGTATCGAAACAGGTATTTTAGGCCTCTCGAAGTGTCGAGATACACCAATGCTCTGTAGGGACCACATATGAAAGTGATAATAGTCCATATAGAAGCAATAAAAGCGATTGATATACCAATCAAATGTCGTCGTCCTGTGTAAGGAGCGACAGCGGGTCTTCAAACACCGGCTCCGCCGGTTTACTGCTCACTTCTTTTGGCTTCGCGGATGGTTGAGAAGACTCTGGAATTAAAATAGTAACTTATTACTGACTGTATAACTTGAGTAATCTATTTAAGAGAATGTATATATCAAGAAATCCAAATGAAGGTTTTATTTTGGACTTTGTTTGTTGTAGGTTGTAGCTAACCTATGGAGGTTAACAATATTTCATCTATTCATAAACCTCAAATCTATTGCTTAACAACTTTATTTTCATAAAACGCTGTAATCTTTGTTATTTTACCGACTAACTTATCCAGACTATGGTTAAATAAAATTAATCAACACGAATTTAAGACATGTAGAATTATTTATATATTAATTTATAAACAGGATTTTACTAACCTTTTTTAATAGTTTTAACGCCAAATAGGTCATCATCGTCAGTGTCATCGCCAAACAGTGATTGTTTCTTATCGTTCTTTGGTAATTTAACTTCCTTCTTAATTATTGTACTTAAAACATCGTTATTATCTGATACATCAGCATTTTTAACACTCTTTTTACTCCCAAATAATTCACTTTCGTCGTCACTAAGATCATCAAAAAGTGAGCTTTTTCCCTTACTGCTTTGACTTTTAACAAACAACTTGTCTATTTTAGCTTCCCTTTCATCAATTTCGTTTTTATTTTTACTAGTTTTAGTGCTATCCTGGGAAGTTTTTACCGATTTACTTTGCGATGCTTTGAAAATGTCTTCGTCAGAATCGAAATCGTCTATTTTATTATTTTTTAAATTAACATCCTTATATGCGTTTCCTAGGGTTTTAATATTTGTTTTTTTACTAGCACTTGGCTTAAATAGTTCGTCGTCATCGTCTACTATATTTAAAACTTTTTTGTTCACAGCATTTTGTATATTTTCTGATATATTTTGAGTTTTGTCAGGTATATCTGTTACGATTTTCGTATCTTCTCTGTTATTTTGAGAATTATTTATTACTTCATTTAAATTAACAGATGAATTTGTATCTGGTTTAGTGTTTGTAAATATATCTTCATCGTTAAGAATATATACAACTTTGGATTTAACATTTGGCCTTTTACTAAACGCACTTGTTAAATTACTACTTCCGGTTTCATCTTGCTTTTCTCTATTACTTATTGAATTGTCACTATATTTAGTATGATCAGCAATATTTGCTTCAGGTTTATTAAATAACTTATTATCTTGTTCTACGTTAAATGGTACCTGTTTTTCTTCTTTTACATCAGGCGAATCTGTAACGTCATCACCTTTTTTGCTGAGAGCTTTAGTGATCGTTTTATCTGTGGGAATATGCTTTGTCGATGTATTGGAATATTTTTCACTTGTTGTTGTGTTGTTGCTACTTTTTAAAACATCAGCTTTGTTTCTATGGTCATCTTTTCTCGAGATATCAGTAGATGTAGAAGTATCAGTAGAATCATCTCCAAAATCAATTCCAGATTTTCTCACAGCTTCTTTTCTGGCTCGTCTGGTAGATGGCCGCCTTTTAACTTGTATTTTTGCTCTTTCTTTTGAAAATGTATTATCTAAAACTTCACTTTCTGGATCGCCTTCAAAACTTACAGATTTAACCATTCCTGGTTCCTCTTTAACAACATTTTCAATACTTTTTGAAGATATTACTTGTCCATCTACCTGCTCATAAGTTTTATTCTTTTTAGGCGAAGCGCCGGGTAGCAAACTATTGACATTTATATTAAAACTCATCGGTTTTAATTTTCCGACCGGTTTCCGCGTTTCGTCTGTTATATTTTCTGACTCTAAATCTAAGAAAGTGTCACTATCTTTTTCATTCTGTGTTTTTTCTTTTTTAAACAAAGGTTTTGAGTTTGTTTTATCATGTACATCTGTTTGTAATGTATTTGTTTCAGAGCGCACTTCACGTGGTAATTCTAAAGATTTTTTAGATTTCTGGGTAAAATCTACATCCATAGCCGGAGGCTCATCATGAAATATATGAAATAGACTATCATCTTGAGAAGAAAACCCAACATCAGGTTTCTCATCACTTATAATTTCATTTTTCTTGAAAAATAGAGCTTCATCGTCTGAGTCGTCATCAAATAAAGCATTCACGTTTTTGCTTTTTTTGGGCTCCTTTGGTCTTTCAAATTCCGGTGGTACATCACTGAAAATATCAGTAAATATATCCGGCTCACTTAAAACTGACTCTGGAATATCAGACGGTATAGGTCCTGTTGAAACTTTTGGGATATTGTCAAAATCAATGTTACTCTCCCTACTTCCTTCTAACAGAGACTCATTTGGAATAGATGCAGAATTTTCAGTGTGATCATCAATAGGCAATGGTTCATCTAATTCTCCTAAACTACTTGTCTTGCTTCGATAGCTTACGTCTTTTGAATCATCATTAGAACCCCGTGGTTTGTCAGTTTCCTGTCCTTCTTCTTCCGCATTGCTCAAATGAGTTATTTGACCAACACTTTCAATTATGTCATAAGTTTTAGTAGTACCAATAGGAGTATCAGGATTTTTAATTATGTCGGTATTTTCAGTATGTAAATGTGTATTATCACTAGTACTGTCTTGATTAACAATAAAGACAGATGAATTATCAGCACTTTTACTTTCTAGTTTATTATCACTTTTATTAGATATGATACTGTTCGAATTTTTACTAAATATGTCATCGAAATCATCATCTTCGTCAAAAAGCGACGGGCTTTGTAATTGAGTCTTCATTGCAGTGTTACTTAAAATACTAGATATCGTTTTATTTTGTATGTTACTCTCATTACTATTTGTACTGGAAACCATCTTATTACCTTCAGTATAGATAGCAGTGTTATTTTCAATTTTTGAGCTTATATCAAAATTTTCAGTTAATGCTTCATCAGTCTTTTCGTTATTTTCTTCTAATTTATCTACAATTGCATTTGTTTTGTTGTCAATATTGTCAGTAGATCGTGTTGCAATATTTTTAGCTTCTAGACGTTTTTCTTTTTGTTTAAATAAAGAATTATCTAGGAACAATTCATCATTTTGTTTATTAATTTCTTGTTCACTATTAGGACTACGTGGAATATCACCAACTTTATTTTTTATAACGTCACCTTCATCTATGTCATTATAAGTTTGTGCCGTGTTATCGATATTATGTACAATATTATTTTTTCTATTAACAGAATTATTGTCCGAAGATTTAAGGTCCGAAAATATATCATCATCACTGTCACTATCAAATATACTTTTGACTTGACTACCTTTCAAAATTTTGTTTGGGGCAGGTTTTGTTTCTTGACGTGTAGTCTCAACATTATTCACGATAGAATCATCTTGTTTATTATTCAAAGTTACAATTGAATTTTCTATTGAAGCAGTAGTATTTTGGCTGACTTTTATTTCTGGTGCAGTGTTATCTGGGATTTGATTTATACTGTCAGTTTTTTTACTAAATAATCCATCGTTAGAAATATCTTGCTGAACTTTATCAAGCGAAGACTTGTTAATCACTTTGGCTGACTTCTTTTCTACGATCTCCTCCTTAAATAAGTCGTCATCACTATCAAAAATACTTTTACTTTTAGGTTCTGGTTTGGAATTAGTTTTATTGCTAGTGGCTGCAACATTAGCAAATAGGTCGTCGTCGTCATCATCAAACAATGATTTTTTTATACTTGGTTTATTTTCTTTTACTGGAGGTTTTACATTCGTAAATATATCATCTATATCATCAAACAAGTCGTCATTAAACAAATCTACTTTTTTATTTACTGGTTTTTCTATATTTGCAGGCTTTTCTTTCTTCACTGCTGGTGCTTGACTAACTCTTTTATTTGTTGGTTTAGTTTTGTTTGGTTTTGCAAATAGATCATTTATTAAATCTTTTTGAATATCATCTTTCGTATTTTGTCCAGTCTTTTCCTTATTTTTGTCCGTGTCATCATTAATTTTGTTAACTGGTGGTGGTTCTTCAACTTCCTCATCAGAAATTGAAGATTTTCTTTGATTTCTCTTCAAAATAGCGGCACCTATACTTTCAGCGCCATGATTATTACCAAAAAGAGATATTCCTCCAACTGGTTTCTGTAAACATAAAGGATTAACAAATACATTATAATACTTTGTATGTCATCTTTAGTCGTCATGATTATTGCTAGTGCAATAGAATATAATAAAATTTAAATGTACCTTTACTGATGTATCTGGTTGCGCGTCTCTGTTCACGGGTTGCTCTACACTTCTAGATTTATCTGCAAACAATTCAGAATCCTGCGGTTCTTCAAATAGAGGCGATGGTTGCTTGACACTAGGGTTTGACTGCAAAAAATCAGATCATTTTCTCAAACCACAGTTATTACTTTATAATTACAAGCTGACACTTAAAAAAAAATTACGTAATATCTGAGATCTTTTTACAAATTTTTAGGCTTTCTTTGACTAAAGCGTGTCAGCTGATTCCATAAAAAAATGCCAAAGAGACTTATCTCACCTGACGTCTTTTGTCATCAAAACCGTTCTTACGGCCATACACATTAGACACATTTCCGAACAGCTGGTCCACGACTGCATTGGAGCGGTCTGTCTGTCTGTTGGACGTCCGGTGCAGCTCCGCGAACACGTCGTCCTCGTCCGACTGATCCGGCTCGTCTGGCTCGTCCGATTGGTACGACTCGAGCGGCGGCGGCTCGTCAGAGAATATTGTCGCTGGAACACGATACAATAGAAATAGGTTTAGGTTTAAATATTTTTATTTCTCATAATAAAACACAGGGTTTCACTTATAATGAGATACAATTATTTAAAGCTTAAAGCTAAACAGTAGATATTAATTAACCTCTGGCGCATGTTTAACAAAGGGCGAAATAAGGATCGGTAGGTAATAAATTCTTTGTTTTTTTTTGGTTATAAGGTATAGGCAAATTTGAATAAATTGTAATTTATTTACCCGACTATTCCAGCGGGGTAAATTATTTTAAGTGCACGTATGTATGTCTACTGCAGGATATACGCTTTATAATTTTTCTTCCCCACTCCCTTTCATCAGTTGAGTCACACACACTTCATGAGGTGTCTACTACACTTACATTCAAACAGAGACAAGAAATTTAACATTGTGACACGCCTACCTGTCGTCGGTTGCTGCGGCCGGTACACTTTAGTCGGCGCGGTCATTCGAGGTGATTCCGGTTCCGGTTCTTGCTCCGGTACCTAATAGACAGACAGATACGTTATTAAATTAATAGATTTATAATTAATCCTTCTTTACTCTTCTTTCACTTCTAATATGTGCTTTTGTCTATGCATAATCTGCTGCCACGACACAGATGACTCAGTAAAAGGTTATGAGTGAGTACCTGATTATAGTTTGGCGAAAATGTCGTGAAAATAATAGGGGGCGACACTATCGTGTAACTTGTAACCCTATATAGTACAAAAATAACGATTTTGATACTTCGAATATTTTTTTAACTTTTAATTAATGTGAAGATTGACTGGATTTATGAGGTACTATTATTATTATATCACGCATGAACTCTATAGACATCTGATAATAAAAGTAGCTTCTTCCAGCAATTTAGTTCGCGTGAACCAAAGTAATATCATGCAAAATCAAAGTGTCAAAATTATCCGAACGCGCTATTTTGACAAACTGTTTGAAATGACACAACTTGTACTGACTGACGGAACAGTTGAAGTGTTGCAAGTAATTAAAATATTTTGGCTCCGTTTCAGGACTTTTTTGCGAAGCTATACGTCATATGAGGTTGATAGTAATGTACTGACATGCGGCACGTTCCCGGCCAGGCGGCGCGCCAGCTCGGCGGCGATGTCGGCGGGGCGGCCCACTGTTGGGATGGTCAGCTCGGACCCCATCGAGCTAGGCGTCGATATCTATAAACAATAACACCCACATATATACCAGCTCTTACACATCGCGTAGGTTGAACGCGCGTTACAGGAAAATCGGCGGGCAATTTTTTTTAAAGACGTTACTCTTACTTATTCTCTTAGAAACATTCTAACAAGAAGTTAAGCGATCGAAATAGCCGTATATACATTATTATATACATACTAAAAACTGTCATTTCAAATACAATCCTTAGCTTATGGAGTAGCATGTTCACACCATACTTCCACATATACAGACACACAGAAACACATAAATACACATACACACGCTTGTACAAGTTTGCACACAAAACAAAGTTCTTACCGTCCGCTGCGACGCGTGCGGTATGTCCGTCCGTCCGTCCTCGCCGTCCGCGTCCGGCTCCGAGTCCGAGTACTGTTCGGAGGGGGGGTTCGCTTTCGACGTGTCGCTGTCTGTGTCGCTCTCCTCCGCCACTAGCCCTGGGAGACCGGTCGAATCATCATCATCATCATCGCAACCCATAACTGTCCCACAGCTGGGCTCGGGTGTCACAGAGTGAGGGACACTGTTCGAGTGCAATCGTAAATACAACGTAATAATTTAGGATAGTGGAATACTATCAAAAATGTTTAGTAATGTAAAATAATATTAAACAATGAGAAGGTTCCAGCTATTGGGCAGCT